>NW_006499207.1:4034125-4088876 GCF_000471905.2 Amborella trichopoda | reverse complement strand
AGAGAGAGAGAGAGAGAGAGAGAGAGAGAGAGAGAGAAAGAGAGGAAGGGGGAGAAGAAGAGAGGAAGACATAAATCGGGCCCGCGCCTAGGTGCAAAATGGTCATTTTTGGGGCAAAATGATCATTTTACCACATTTTGCCCCTGCCCACAATCTTAAAAATGACGTGATGGTACCTAAAAAGGTACCATGGGCTATGGTGATCATTCGGGACTCATTTTGGGCTCTTTCAACAACCTCACGTCAAAAAATAATACCGTAAAAGTGACAGTCTAAGCGAGACGATCGTTTTGAAATATAATTCGATCCTTGAATCGAGGTTTCGGACCCTTCTTAAAATCTGGCAAAAGATGAAAATATTGCAATCTTAAAAGCTTAATCTCGCCTGTTTCTTGATATTTCAGGTCGATCTTTTTATCAGAGAATGACGGTGAAGCCTCCATGGTCGTTTTGTGATAAAAATGGTTTGATTTGGTCGCTGAATCATCACTTTAAGAATTGGGGATTTCGATCACCAAAAAATTTTCCTTTTTGCAACCACAAAATATAGCACTTCTGGTATTTTATCACATGTGATGTTTACGTTGGATCGAAGCCCATGACGTCACGGTCGCAACAGACCCATTATCAAGACGATCCGAGATCAGGGCTTTATTAAATGACCATTTGATCAAAGGGGTCTTCTTCTTGCAAAAATTTGCAATACATGAGTTTTCTCGGGAAACTTCTCTCTTGGATTTCTTCCTTCTCAAGCTATATCACGGGCCGTGCAATATATCAAAACGTGTGCATTGACGAGACGAAGATTCTCTTGAAATTTGAGCTTGATTGGGTTTAAATTCGAGAAGTTACGACTTTCAGAAGATGATCCCGAAATCATAAGGCACAGTTTCCATAAATGGAAACTGGTTCACCGAGGGTGCACCAGAATAGTGTACAACCTATGCTTTTAGGTAAGTTGGCTTTAGAATGGTCCAGAAGTGTCCGAATGAGCTGAAATTTGATATCTAGGGCTTTTCAAACTTTTCGAATCAAATAGAAGTGGCTTGGTACTCATCTAAGACCCTGATAATAGGTCTGTAGTTATGAGGTGTTTTTTCAGTATGTTCGGAGCTGAATTTGAAAACTAGGTTTTCATCTGATCCATCCAAACTTCATTAGATCGCGACAAAACTTGAGGGGTATTCTTAGGGAGTCAAATTCCACCCCCACATGCCTTTTGGGACCGATCCAACACCCTTCAAAAATTCACTTCAGATCAGGGTTTATTTTATCAGTGCTTCTGTAGTCCGCAGGTATTTTGATACCTGCGTGCTTAGGTCACAACTAGCTTCATCCTTATTTACATCGGGGATACAAGTGTCAAAAAATACCCTATAACTGCTTTCCCCACCGAATGTTGTGCTTCGAAAGAAGCGAGAATGACAACATTCAAAATCAAAGGCTTTCGTTTTTCTTCTCAGCCATCTGCATCAACACAGTCGTTAATCGTTCTTACTGGCATGCTGACCATGCATGGAAGGTTTTCAATAGTGTCAGGAGTGATAGCAAGCTTGGGAGGCATTTCATTCCTCCATTCTTCCTCAAGGTTCATGAGCATGACTACCTTTGAACTACAGGGAACGTGGCAGACCTCGATTTCTAGATATGGACCTTGCTGGCATTGAGTACCTCTCTCTCGAAGGAGAAACTAGGTCTTTGTTTGACGATCTTTGCTCCATTTTCCAGTGGGCCAAGGATTGTGCAGTCCCTAATCATGAGGGACGTCCTGTCCAGGATCTGAACGCCCTGATAAGAAGTGGGCCTCATTCTGCCCCAGCTGCTAGACCTCACCATAGCAAGAAAGCCCAAGATGCTTCTGAAGTAACCCTAGAGGACGGGTTGAGGAAAGGGGCAAAGAAAAAGAAGGGCGTAGAGGGCTTATGGTTGTAGAACCTAGAATCCTCAAAAAGAGCGCTTGTCTAAGCAAGAGGACTTTGTTGAGCTCGGATGCATCCGCCTTAATTCCACCTGCTTCGAGTTAAGGAGTTGATGTTCCTCTTAGGGCGAAGAAGCGTTCAAAGACAACGGCTTCTTCTAGCCCAATTTTGCCACCAGAGGTAATGACTCCTGCTACAGACGTAATTCCTGAAACTGCTGGGGCTCAGTCAAGTGCATCTGGTCATAAACTAGAGAGTGCTCCTCTTCTCCTAGTAGAGACAGAGGCACCTCCTACTGATAATCCCACTGAGCCTATAACAGTGCAGTTTTTGGCTCACTCTTCTTTGAGTCAGAGGGACTTTCTCTGAATTATTACTGAGGGAGGAGATATTCTTGAAACTGAAGCTATTAGGGAAGCTCCAGATGTCGAAGTGGCCATTCTTGAAGTATCTTCTCCCATCATTTCAGAGGTGGAACCTCAGCCAGATACTTCTTCTGGTGTTGCTTTAGAATTTATAGCGGTTCCCTCTTCAGAAGCATCAGCCTTAGCGGCTACGAGTGCAGAGTCTTTATCTGAACCTGTCATTCCTTCAAGTGAGTGTTTGGTTCTTGTTCCTCATGAACCAATTGCCATTGTTGCAGTTCCTCCTCCTCCTGCAGCAAGTTCTCCTTCTCCACTTCCCTTAACATTGACCAGGAAAGCTTTGCCGGTATCGATCCTATTACGGTCAAGTCTCTAGGGAATAAAGGAATGCTCCCTCTCTGAGCTTGCTGCTCAGATAGATGTAGCCAGGGAATGCGCAACTACTTTAAGGATGGTCAACTATGATAAGGAAACCTTTGATGGGTTCGAAAGCCATTTGAAGGACCTTGAACAATGGGGAATCGAGGCCTCTCAACGGGAATTAGAAGTTCAGACATTATGCAAGCCCTGCCTGGCTGCTTCAAAAGAAGCTATATCCCATCATCAGAGCCTTATAAAAGGTTATGAAGAAGAGAAGAGCATCCACCTTTCTAACTAGGCTTCCTCTCTTATAAAAGGTTTGCTCTTCTTTCTTCACCTCTTGTGATTAACCCTTGTCTCCTTTGAAGGGGGCAAGAGTTGAACCTGGAGACTTGTTTTACATAGGAGTGAGATTGAATTTCACCATGTGTGACTTGAACGCCCTCTCAGGTTTTCGTCCAAGTCCTTAGGGCGTGTGTCAATTATGGTTTTTACAAGAACCCCATATCTATATATTTATTTATTTTTATTTTTTTTTGTGGCTCTTTTGCCCATGGTTTTTACACCATGTGTGCCATTTTCTCATTTTTACTCACGATCCCCTTTTGGTTTTTCATCATGCCTGATTTATTTATATATATATATATATATATTTTGACATCTTTTACTCATGGTAGCTGATGGTGCTACCGTACCCCGCCATTTTTTTATTATTTTCTTGTGACTTCCTTAACCATGACGCCCTTTCGAGTTTTCGTCATGTCCGTCTTTTGGGGAGGCATCTTTAGGGTCATGCCGCCAAGGCCATCGATTTGGTGTGATTTAAGGTCCACCAAGACGTAGTGAAGGCAATTTAGGGTCGTGCCTTCGAGACCATAAGTGATGTATTTTAACGTCATGCCACCAGGGCGTGTGGAAGGGGTGATGAAGATCTAGCTTAGAGAGTGAAGACTCAGAAGGTGAAGGAGAAGCATCTTAGGGAGCTTGGGTGACTTGGGGAAAGTCAGTTTGAGAGAGGGGAGGTTCACAAGGTAGAGGGGATGAGGATGAAGGTTCAAAAGATGAGGGTAATAAATCATGAGGGATCACCAGACTGATGGCATGACAAACTTCAAGGGTGAGGGACTTTGGCAAACCCAATTCCTTCTCTTGCGTCGAGTTGAGTAGCAGCTGCTTCAATGGCTTTGAATGGAGTGATTATCCCTTTGCCATCTTTTAGTCCCTGGTTAGACATGGGCTCATAATCCATCTTCCTCAGGATTTGATGGGCTTGGTGGCTACAGAGCCCCCATTTTGGAAGACCCCTAGCATCTTTATAAGGCAGGCCTTTAGTGGCTTCCAGTCCGTTGGGACTTTTGATCTCTGAAATGAACCCCAATAATGGTTTTGAAGCTGTAAATTTGGGGGTAGCCTCTTCTGCGTTAGTCTAGCCTTTTTTAATAACATCCAGCTGACTAAGAAGTTCTTGAGCTTGCTTCTTTAGATCAGCGATGGTGGCCTGATCCAAGTGGTCGAGCTGAGGAAGCGAGGTGTTACTAGAAACTTGGGCTGGTGATGCGGGAGTGTCAAGTGAATCATATCCCCTCTTGCCAAGGAATCTGAAATGCGCAACACATAAGCTGACCTTTGGGAAAGGTAAGTGTTATCCTCCCCTCTTAAAGAGATTGGAATGCATAAGACCTTGTGGTCGGCTTGGTTAGCCTCGACAGTTCTATGTGATGCTTTTGCCTTCAGGAGGGAAATGGGGATATGCAGGACTTTTTGGTAACCCGGCGTGTAAAAGACCCTTGGTGCCAAAGTGTCAATGTCCATGACTTCCTCATGCTTTGCAATGGGTTCTAGCTCGACCGTCACTAAGTGTGACTCTGGAGTCGGGGGAATGGGAGATGAAGTTTGCCCCTCATGGTATTCAAGTGGTGTCTCTAAGGGAGAGTAGGAGACATTCGCATGAATAGAAGTCAGAGGGAGTACCTTGTCGTTCCTCTCTTGCTCTTGGAACATACTAAGGAGCATTCTTCCCACATCCTCTGCATCATTATGAGAAGACCCCTCCACCTTTCTCATGGGGATCATAATTACCAGCTTCTGCGGGTATCACTAGTTCCTGGGGTGGTTCAAGATTGACAAAGTAGTATTTTGCATCTGCATAATGGGCTTCGACCATGAGGAAAGGTCTTTTATCGGCATAGATCGTGTACTGTCTCGTATCCCGAATATACTTGAAGCACTGGTATAGTGTGGATGGAACCATCCCTTGGTCATGCATCTAGGGCGACTGAGCAAGATGTTATCCGAGGTATCCATCTAAATCACATGGAACTGGGCATAATCATTCAAGTCACCGATTTTGAGACGGAGACGGATTGTGCCGGCCGGTTTCTCCCATAACTGATTAAACCCCTGAACTGTGAGGTTTGTCTGCGTGAGATCTCTAGGCCCCAACCCTATGCAAGTGAGAATTCTTCTCGGGATGAGATTTACTACAGAACCTCCATCAAGTATTATCTGGCTAATGGGATGGGTATGCAACCCACCGATCACGAAGAGCGACCGATGGTGAAACTTGCCTCCCAACTGAAGGTTGTCGTCAGAGAAAGTGACGACCACTTCAATCCGCTCGACCTCTGTCTCGTATACTTCGAGACAGGAGAGAACTCGTATGAGGGCCATAGGGTAGTCACCTAACAGCATGAGAGCTTCATAGACACTCAACAGGGCAGGGAGGCTCCTTAGGTGTCCAACCACGTCATACTTGACTTTGTCATCATCCAGCTCATGGACTCCTGGGTTCACCACTAGTCTTGATGGTATAGGAGGTTGTGGAGCAGGTTTGGGTATAGGATGTTTATTTGTGGGTGCAGGCTAGCTTGACTGCACAGCCAGAGTAGGTTGAGTGGGTGTATACTGGATAGATTGTGCAGCCGGGATGGGCTGAGTGGGTGTAGACTGGCTAGATTACACAACTTGGATGGGTTGAGTGGGTGGCTAGATCGAATGGCTGGGATAGGTTGGATGGGTGTAGGCTGGCTAGATTGGATGGTTGGGATAGGTTGAAGGGGTGCATGCTTGCTAGATTGTATGGCTAGATTTGGTGTAGGTAGAACGGGAGATGGTGTAACTTGAGGGGGTTGAAGGCTTATAAGGAAGGTTGGGGATGGATTTGGGTATGGAACCAATGGTGGTCATGGGTATTTGAGGAGGGGTGGTGGATTAGACAGAGTGTTTGGGTATGGCATTAGTGACGGACTTAGGTATTTTAGAAGTCTTGGTTGCTTTGGTTTTGTATGAGTGGTTGAAGCTTTCTCCCTGACCTTAAGTCAATCTGACTGACATTGACCATCCCTTCAATGACTCGCACCACATGGCATGCTTCATAAGAAGAGGAACTCTACCCTTTCATATCCATCTGTTGTTATTTTGGATCAGGCTCGGGAGGACATCAAGACTTTTTGGGTCTCAGGTTTCGGTATCGCTAGATTAGCTCTTCAAGAGTGGGAGGGACTTCTTGTTCTTGGACCTAGAGGCTAGGGCATCAGCAACAATTAGAAAACCAGCTGCTTGTGCCACCATTTTATTTAATTGCTTTTGATGTCGTTTACTGGTATTGCAGCTCTAAGCTCTTCATCGAGGGCCTCAAAGTCTGTGCACTCGAGAGTAAGTTCCGAGAAGGATGGGTTGAGAGAAGAAGGGTTTAAAGGATCGAGGATAGAAGGGGGAGGAGAGCTTTTCGGGTCATCACTCAAGTTGAACCGAGCCAGGTAGCTTTTAGGGTCATCACCTGTATTGGACTCAAAGAGGCTTTTAACGTCTTCACTCTCATTGGACGTGATCGTGGATCTTTTTACATCATAATTCTTGTTGGACGTGTGCAGGGGATCTTTAAGGTCTTTACCCTATGTGGACCATTGAGGGGTGCTTTTTAAGTCCTCACCCTTATCGAACGAGTGAGGGGATATTTGAGTAGATGCCACCCCTGGGATGATTTCTTGACTAGTTTGTAAACTCCTATCACAGTCATCATCGGGCAACGTGACCAATTCAGGGAGGAAATATTGTAGGGTTGGCAAAGGAGGGATTGGCGGGAGGAACATCGTTTCAACTGGGGGTTGGGGTTTTCTCCTCCTTCGGCGAACAGCTCTTGGGACTCATCTACCTTTCCCTTTCTTACTAACGGGAGTAGGCTGGTGAGGCTCACGAGGTCTCGGTGCCATGTTTTCCTGGTGAATTGCCTCTCTCTTCATGGACTTCCTTCTACTTCGCCCCGTATAAGTTTGTCAAGGCTGCGAAGTGGAAGGCTCCTCGAGGTTAAGGGACTCAAGGGGTACACCTTCACATGAAGTCTGTTCTTGGGTGACTTCTTGTACCAGTAGGCCGGGCTCTTGAGCGGATTCTTTGTGATTCGGGACAGGGACATTCATTGTTATCCGTCCTCGTTCTATCTTTTCTTATACAAGAGCTCGAAAACCAAAACACTGAGATATGACATGGCCTATTATCTAATGGTATGGGCACCAAAGATTCTAAGTCCCTTGTATTATGTGCCTTGGCTGTCTCAATGGTTGAAGGGAGATCATCCCTTCTTGGACCATCATGACGAATATTGCGGGGAGAAGGTTGAACGGCAATTCATCAAAGTGCAGCCTTCGAACTTGTTCATCTTCTATGTGAAAGGCTTCACCGGTCTCAAACGCCTTCTTGAGGCTATCCAACTGTATCTGACCTTTCTGAATCAATGCTTCAATACGGTCCTTAAGAGTGAAGCAATCTTGGACTGGATCCCCTAACATTCGGTGATATGTGCAATACCTCTTGGTGTTCAAAAGTCTGGCTTCATCTGGCCTCTTTGCCTCAGGAAGGGCAATCATTCCATGCTCTAACAACAACCGAAGGAGGGTCGGGAGCCACTCCTTGTCAAAGTTGTAGACCTTGTTCCTCTTTTCTTCCCAATAGTCTTTTTGATAGAGGCCTTGAGGCGGTGGCACCTAGAAGTGTCCAAGGTTTGAAGAGGGGCTTAGTCAATAGACTGCTTGGCCGTTGAAACAATGACTGTTGCACTAATCGTACCCCTTTGCTGGTTGTCTCGAGGGTTAGTGCGATTATTACTAGTATACCGGTTGACTCCTTCCCCCAAAGGTTGCGACGGGGCTCCGCAGTGGTGCTTGAACAAGCTTTCTATATGGACCGCCTTAGAAATCAGGTCCGAAATAGTGGTGGGGTTTGAGGCTTCAACATGCAACGAGATCTCGGGTCACATATTGCGGACACAGGTCTGTACTACATCAATTTCTGGCATAGGGTTGCTTTGGTACAGGGCCAAGTCCTTCCATCTGGTGATGAACTGATCAACAGGCTCATCTGGGCCCTAGGTCATTGTAAGGAGTTCTATGGCCTGCACTTCCCTCTCAACCTCATAAAAGTGCTTGCAAAATAAGTCCTCCATCTCCTCCCAGGAGTGAACAGAGTTTGGCAAGAGACGAGCATACCACCTAAATGTTGGTCCGTTTAACGTTCCACAAACTGACGGAGGAGGAACCTACCATCTGAGGTCGTTCCTTGGCATGCAGATACAAAGTGCGCAATATGTTGATGGGGTGAGCCTATGCCATTAAAGACTAGGAGTCTGACCTTTTGGTAATTGATGGAAACGGCAATAAGTCAATGAATGCAGGGCATGGCATGGCTTGCGATAGAGGGATGTCTCTCGCACCCTAGGAATCTGCCAATTCTGTAGGCTGTGACTGACCATGGCGCCAATATCTGCTTGTGTAACTCGATGAGGAGCCTGAGGCACCGTGGGGGAGAATGATCATATAGCCTAAGCACGTCATCCGCAGAGTGCGATATCCATGACCTCAGCCCTCTCCTTGGGGAAGGAAGTATCGAGCATAGTCGGGGCTTTGTATCGTCGGGAGACTCGGTCCAAGAGGCCAGTCAGCAAGGGTTGGGAATGCCTTGACTGAGCTTGGGCTCTACTAAGAGACCGGGTTGTCATCGGTTCACAACGGTCTTGGGACCATGGGTTTTGATGACTTGGGCCATCTTCAACAACCCCAATGACCATACACTACTCTTTCCCCTTTGTTTTAGACTCTGTCACTAGCTGCAACGGGTAGAAGGGGTTATCCTTTAAAAGGTCAATAGGCTCAGGTGCCACTAGTGCCTTGGACTTCTTCTTCTAAGGGATTCGCACACCGTTCTTGTGTCCGATCCTCAGATCCCAATACACCTTTTCCCAAAACTGGAATTGTAGGCGATTGGCCTTCCTTAAGCAAGCCAAAGCTACTTCCATCAGTTGAGGCAGAGAATGAGGGCCTGAAGGAGTACATTCTACAACTCTCTTAGGAAGCCTTTGCTTGACAGGAAAAGACAGAGGATGCCTTACTTTCTTGATCATCAGGGCTTGGCCCCGAGCCCATCCCCGAGAACCAATGGGCATATGGGAATACTGAGGGGACAAGAGGAGGGTACTCAACGGAAACGTCTTTACCATGTGATCAGCGGTTTTGGTGGAATATGTAGATTGAAAGGGGAGAAAGTGCGCACCACTAGCCTTTACCCTTAAAGCTCATGGCAGTCAAGAGGTTGTGTGCATGTGCACAGCTTGCAAAGGGCTCTCAGGTGACTTGAGGATCGACCCGGGCTCGGACAGAAATCCCAACTTTAGAAATGAAGGTCTCACAAGCAAGTGTGCGCGATGAAGTGGCCTTGTGACCACTACTCACGAGGTGTGCAGGCATGTGCAAGTGTGGTTGATGAGAGGGTCGTTGCCCATGTGCTTGCGGGGTGAGACTTTTGAGCCACCTGGAGCAAAGTGATGAAGACGCAAGATGCTCGGTGGGGCGACCTCCGAGTTGCCCTTGTGTGTGGGGCCAAGTCCTAAGAGACCTAGCATGTGATGGTGAACCGGGTTAACCTTGGGGCTGCCCTGAGATGTGGACCCAGCAGATGAACCTCTAGTCTTAGTAAGTGGGTGAGAGGGAGTGGTTTTGAAACCTCCTCTTTGTGTCGAACTGCCAAGAAGACTGGCGGTTCGGAGTAATTGAAAGTGGGGGGTGGTCGTATGGCGACCCGCAGAGGCAATGACAGGTGATTTGCCGATTGCATAAGAGAAAGAGGTGGCCTTTCGGCTACCCCAAGTAGTAAGACCGGCATTGACTTGCTGATAGCTAGGTGCATGCGGTGAGGGATGGTTGTCGTGCCACCGATGCAAGTGACACCAACGGCTGAGCCATTGATGCCGGTAGACGGGGAGTAAGGAGCTTAAGAGTCCCTCCTCGCCTCCAGTCGAGTCAGAACCAGAGAGCATGAAGCATGGTCTACGCTCAAGAGGAAGATAGGGAGCAAAGTTCGTGAAACCGCATCCTTAGAGGACAAGCTCGCTAGTGTGGGGATCACTAAGTCCCCAACTCGGACATTGAAGACATGTGTATGTAGTGGGCAAAATGCTTCACAAGCAAACTAGGCCGAAAATGGGATAGCGATGTCCCCAGTGGAGTCGCCAAGCTAGTTGGTCCTCGATCTCATCAGGTCAAAAGACCATGTGCAGGGACCTAGATATGGGATCCGGCCCAAGATCACTATCTTGGAAACCGCAGTGTGTGTGGGTGCATGTGAAACAGGTACCAAATAATGAGAGAGAATTATAGGGTGTGAGATGGGACCTACTTTATGATGGGTTCATGACACGCTCGGGCATGTGTTAACGCCCTCTTAGATCACGACTGAAAGCCCCCCAAGACTGAGGCTAGTTCGGCTTTAGCTCCCTTGCTGTACTTTGCGCCTTATGAACACACATATCTAATATGGTCAAACAATTGGATCAAAAGACCCAGAATTGTCGATAAATGGATAATTTATCGAGAGAACGATGGGAGGAGATAAAAGAGATGACATAATATAAATAAAGGGTTACTTATTATTTTGACAGCCTTTCAACGTCAGCCTCGTAAGAACAATATCATAAATGAATAAAATATCTTGTGGAAAAAGGAGAGAGAACATTAATAAAAGAAGAATGATGCAAAGATGGATGAGAAGAGAATAAGAGATGTTAAGAGAGAGAAAAGACGAGAGAGGGAGAAAAAGAAGGGAAAGTGGAGAAATTGAAATAGAGAGATTGAGAAAGAATAGGGTGAAGGAAGATAGAGGGAAAATAAAAATAAGAAAGAGAGGGAGAAAGCAAGCGAGAGAGAGACAAAAGAATGAAGAGAAAGCATGACGATGAGAGAAGGAGAGAGAGACATGGTGAGAGAGGGGGAGAGAGAAATGGTAAAGAGAGAGTGAAAATGAGAAAGAGAGAAGGGAGCGATGGTAAAGAGAGAGACAGTGACATTGACAAAGAGAGAAAAAGAGAGTGAAAACGATAAGAAAAGAGAGAGAGAGAGAGAGAGAGAAAAGAGTGGGGGAGAGAGAATGACGATGAGAGAGGGAGAGAGATAGAGACAGTGAAGAGAGAGAATGAGTGAAAGAGAGGGTGATGATAAGAGAGAGCAAGTGAGAGAAGGGAGAGAAACAGGATGAGAGAGGAAGAAAAAAGAGAGTAGAGAAGAAGAGAGAGAAGAAAAAACTGGGCATGCCTCTAAATGCGGGCCCGAAATCTAGACATGGGAGTGAGAGAGAAAAGAATGAGAGAGGAAGAGAGAGGGAAATAGAGATAAGAGAGAAAGAGAAGAAAGGAGATAAAAAGGGTAAGGGAGTTGGGCCCGCCTCTAGGAGCGAGCCCAAATTTCGAACATGAGAGGGGAGGGAAAGAGAGAAGAAAGAGAGAGTAGAAAAGAAGTGAGAAAGAAAGGAAAGAGAGAAGAAGAGAAGAAAGAGGGTAAAGAGGGTAAGAGAGTTAGGCCCGCCTCTAGGTGCAAGCCTAACATTTAGACTTGAGAAAGAGAAAGAGGAGAGCGAGAGAGAGAAAGAGGAGAGCAAGAGAGAAGAGAGAAGGAGCAAAGAAAGAAGAGAAACGAGAGAATGAAAAGAGGGTAAGAGAGCTGGGCCCACCTCTAGGCCTAAGCCTGGAGTTCGAACATGAGAGGGAGAGGAAAAAGAGAAGAGAGGGGAAGAAGAGAAAAGAAAGAAGAGTAGAAGAGAAGAGAGAAGAAGATAAGAGAGAGAGTGAAAAGAGGGTAAGAGAGCTAGGCCCCCCTTTAGGTGTGGGCCTAGCATTTAGACTTGAGAGAAAAAATGAGGATAGCAAGAGACAAGAGAGAAGGAGCAAAGAGAATAAGAGAAGTGAGAGAGTGAAAAGAGGGTAAGAGAGTTGGGCCCGCCTCTAAGCACGGGCCCGGAGTTCGAACATGAGAGGGAGAGGAAAAAGAGAAGAGGGGGGAAGAAGATAAAAGAGAGAAGAATGAGAGAGTAGAAGAGAAGAGAGAGAAAGGAAAGAAAGAAGAAGAGAAGAGAAGAGAGAGAGTAAAAAGAGGGTAAAATAGCTGGGCCCACCTCTAAGTGTGGACCTAGCACTTAGACTTGAGAGAGAGAAAGAGGAGAGCAAAAGAGAAGAGAGAAGGAGCAAAGAGAGAGGAATAACTAAGCCCACCTCTAGGTGTGGGCCCAGAACTCAGAACTGAGAGAGACAAAGGATAAAGAGAAGAAAAGAAGCGAGAGAGTGAAAAGAGGGTAAGAGAGTTGGGCCTACCTTTAGGTGTAGGCCTAGCACTTAGACTTGAAAGTCAGAGAGAAAAAAGAGAAGAAGAGTTGGGCCCACCTCTAGGTGCAGGCCTAGAAGTTGGACATGGGGGAGAGAGAAAAGAGATAAAGAAGGGAGAAAGCGAGGAAGGGGGAGCAGAAGAAAGGAAGACAGAAACCAAGCCCGTGCCTAGGTGCGGGCTGTTACTTTAGGCAAGAGCGAGGGAGTGAGTGAGGGAAGAGAGAGAGAGAGAAAGAAAGAAGAGAGAGAAATTGGGTCTGTGCCTAAGTACGAGCTCATGATTTTGGATGAGAGAGAGAGAAGAGAGAGAAATTGAGACCACGCAAAAGCGTGGGCCCGTGATTTTGGACGAGAGAGAGAGAGGGGAGAGGAAGAGAGAGAGAAAGAAAAGTAAAGGTCGCACCTGAGGTTTGAAGTGAGAAGTTCTAAGTCGAAAATATGAACTTCTGAGTATGAAGTGGGGAGTTCTAGAGGGAGTCCTTGAGGGGTAAAAGTTTTCTCTCTCCTCTCCTAGGGATGAAGAAGATAGAATCAAAAAATACCAACCAAGGGGAAACCAATGTATTTAATCAATACTTTGAACTTGCTTCAAGCTCACCTCTAATGTTTTTGAACTTTTTGAACTTAGGGTTACAAATGAGCACATGACTCTTAAATAACATCCCCTTGAAACAAAAGTGTATGCTAAAAAGTAAACCAAATTGTCAAAAATTACATATTAAATGATTTAAAATTAAATCCCGTTTTTGGGGCAAAATGGTCATTTTGCCCCTACCCACAATCTTGAATTGACGAGATGGTCCCCAAAAAGGTACCATGGGCTATGGTGATCGTTCGAGACTCATTTCAGGCTCTTCTGGCAACCTCCTAGCAAAAATAATAATATAAAAGTGACGGTCTCTGCGAGACAATCGTTTGACATATAATTCGATCCTTGAATCGAGGTCTTTGACCCTTGCTAAAATCCGACGAAAGTTGGAAATTTTGCAATCTTGAGTGTTTAATCTCATTCATTTCTTGATGTTTTAGGTCGATCTTTTTGTCAGAGAAGGATGGGGACAACACCATGGTCGTTTTATGATAAGATGGCTCGATTTGGTTGCCGAATCATCACTTTTTGAATTTGGAAAGTTGTTGGAATATGGATTCCGGCGCAGGAAAATTTCCATTTTTGCAACCTCAAAATACAACACTTCTGGTATTTTATAACATGTGACGTTTACTTTTGATCGAAGCCCTCGACATTGTCGTCGCAACAAACATGTTTCCAAGACGATCCGTAGTCGGGGCTTCGTGATATGATAATTTGATCAAAGGGATCTTCTTCTTGCAAAAATCTACAACACATGAGTTTTCTCGAGCAACTTTTCTCTAGGATTTTTTCTGTCTCAAGCTATGCCATTTATCAAAACGTGCGCGTTGACGAGACGAAGATCTTCCTAAATTTTGGGCTTTATTGGGCTTAAAATAGAGAAGTTACGGCCTTCGTAAGATGATCCTAAAATCATAAGGCACAATTTCCATAAATGAAAACTGGTTTACCGAAGGTGCACTAAAATAGTGTATAACCTATCCTTTTGGGTAAGTTGGCCCTAGAATGGTCCAAAAGTGTCCGAATGATCTGAAATTTGATGTCTAGGGATTTTCGGACCTTCTGAATCCAATAAAAGCGATCTGGTACTCATCTAATACTCTGATGATAGGGTTATAGTTATGAGGTGCTTTTTCAGCATGTGAGAGCTGAATTTGAAAATTGGCTTTTCATCTGATCCATCTAAACTTACTCAGATCGCAACGAAACTTGGCGGGTGTTCTTAGGGAGTCAAATGTCACTCCCACATGCCTTTTGGGACCAATCCGACACCCTTCAAAAATTCACTTCAGATCAGGGTTTATTTTATCAGTGCTTTCGTAGTCCGCATGCGTTTTGGTACTTGCAGGTCTAAGTCGTAACTAGCTTCCTCCTTATTTGCACCGGGGATATAAGTGTCGAAAAATACCCTATAAAAATGACGAGTTCCAGACATATTATATTCTTTATATCACATCAGGAACATATCTTTACTAATATCTTCAAGAATTACACCCATTGAGCTTGCATATCTTATCCATTGTCTATTAAGACATCAATCTGGCATCGGTTAAACACTTATCTTCTGATCATGCTCTCAATTCATTGGTGCACTTACCAAAATGTATTCAGTCTCATATTATAACTAAAAATACACCCAACAACTGGTTCCAAGTTACTCGACTGTCCATAACAAGGTTCCAAGGCCGATTTGTGCAATCGAACACTTGTGCGGTCGATGGTGAAGCCTCTAGTACCTGGTTTTACATTTAATAAAACGCAAGGAAAATTTATCTTGGCATGCTTTTCCATAAACTATATATCTTTGGGTACTTTTTATCATAATAATTACATGGTACTGACGATCTTGCAATCAAATGAAATTTCATATACATGATATATGTATGCTTTATTATTCAACAAAAAATAAAAAAATATATAAAGAGACTATTTACTTTTAGTACAAAGAGATCACAATCACTTTTGTTTATTAAATTTCAAATCTAGTGGTTGTGAATATATCACCAACTACACTCAAAGTTTATAAAAAAAATTTCTTGAACTTTGTGTCACACCCCAAGCCATTCAAATAGATGGATAATTTTGTTCTTTCATCTATGCTAGGTATATATGTGTCTAATTATCTTTGACATTGATCTTCTGCCCAATGAAGAATAGGAAGCATAATTAATATGCTACTACTTTTATTTTGCTGTGTTTACATTCAATCATTGCGAACTCTGTTGAGTATAACAATATAGAAATTACGTTCATTGATTTGTTACAATTGTTTTTGAGTACCTGTCTATGTTGCTTAACCTTCATTGAGTTTTTGGAGTTTCTCTTACGAATATATGTGGATCGAACCATCGAACTCCTTTACTATTCTTGTGGAAACTTTTGAAGCTCAGGGAGGCAGATGCAAGATTTTGTAAGCACAGGTCGTCTCTCTCTCTCTCTCTCTCTCTCTCTCTCTCTCTCACAGATAACATGTACGAACTCCTTAAGGCGTGCTATTGATCCATTTGTTACATTGTTTGCAGAGCAATTATTTACCATGTTAATTGTTGTTTCCAGGTTCCTTAGGGTACTTCAGAGGGAATTACTCAGTGGCTTTGAGCTGTATTTACTGTTTTTTGTGCTATGATTATTTTTATTGTTAAGTTTTGAGTTGAGGATAACAGAATCATAGAACTAATGTTTGGTTATGCAAGCATTGTCTACAAGATGCTTGATTTATTTTTTCTTAAGAAATACATGATGTAGGATATATAAATATGCATGGTCGGTGATAACTATATTCTGGTCGGGTTTCTTGTATGTAGCCATTTTGATTCGCTAGCTTACAGTATCTCCTTAGATTTGAGGTTGTTTGTCTAATTGAATTGCAATAAATAGCATGATCTATTTGATGGCATCAATCTAAGCTACTTCATATGTTTTTATTGCGAAAATTTTGGAATTTTCATTCATCAATGCTTGTTATAATGCAGGTCCAGCAGATGCTCTCTTATTTGGGGAGATTTTGAGCAATGTAAGGAGTGGTATGCAACTCAAAGTTGGGGGCAGCAAAAGCTAGAAAGTCGAGAATTCTATTGAAGGTGATTTTTATTCTTGGTTGAATGTACAGCTTAAGGTTTTTGTGAGGTTGCAAATGGGGCCTCTAATCACCCACTGGTTGAATGTACAGGCTTAAGGCTTTTGTGAGGTTGGCCTCCAATCACCCACTGGTTGAATGGGGCCTCTAGTTACCCACTGATTGAATGTACAGGCTTGAGGCTTTTGTGAGGTTGCAAATGGGGTCTCTAATCATGGAATATACATTGTACAAGCTTGAGGCTTTTGTGAGGATGCAAATGCGGTCTCGAATCACCCACTGAATATACATTGTGAATGTAAAAACCAATGGAAGTCATTGTTGGGTGTTTTTATTAAGTGAAACTTGCACAGGCTTGAGGCTTTTGTAAGGTTGAGGTTGCAAATGGGGTCTCAAATCACCCACGGAATATATATTGTGAATGTAAAAACAATGGGAGTGATTGTTGGGTGTTTTTATTACGTGAAACTCGTGTGATAGGAGGTATATCTTATTGATATAATAATTTTATATACATGAGAAAAAAAATCACTATTACATTCTTCTAAAGAGCTAGAAATCCCATTCACTAGAATTTGATAGAATATCACTGTCCATGTTTTCACGGTGAGATGAATCATGTCAATTTTCAGTCTCATGGGCTGCCATTTCCACATCAATATCCTTTGGATGTAAAGTTCCTCATTCCAGTACCTAGAGCTCATGCCTATATTTAGATGCTCCACTTATAACATCAAAGGTAACAAAACGACTGTCCTATACCATCCCATCTAAATGACATGAGACAACATTGCCAATAGAAATACTGCTCCTATCATCTCCTTCCCTCTTTTCAATGAGAGTGTGAATTGCTTGCAACTCTATTTTTGGGTCGAATTCTTCACTCGTCAATTCTCTTACTTACTGATGCCCAAGCCTTCCTTTTCAGTGGCTTTGAAAAAGGGTGCAAACCCATCCTGCACTTGTAATGGCGTTGTAGACATTAACATGAAATCTTCAGAATTCGGTTTTTGAAAGGCAAAAATCAAGTTTACAAATACATCCTTTACAGAAACAGTCCTGTAAAGTGGTTGTCTTAACTAATTTACGAGACCAAATAAATCTCCACAAAAATTGATAACAGTTTTTGACAAATGTTTAAAATCTCAGTTCAGTAATGGTTATAAACATGCACCTAGTGAAGGGAAAAGAAAAAGAAAGAACAGAAAAGATTTCAGCAGACATTAGGCAAAAAAACAGTCAGAATTTCCACCAATAATTGGCTATTTCAGCAGACATTAGGCAAAAAAACAGTCAGAATTTCCACCAATAATTGGCTATCTAGTAACTAGAATAGGGTTGTACCTTAAATCAATCAGTCTCCAGTTGGAGCCCATAGAACATTCAGCTGAAATAAGCTAAAATGTTAAATTTATGACATGAAGTTAGATAAAATGCCTTTGTTGCAGTAACCAAAAAAATGTTCCCTTTGACACAAAATGAAGGATTGGTGCATTTCAACACATCCTTGATATGCCGCTTTGGCCTACCGTTTTCTCTAATTCGAAGGAAGAAGCTTTTGACATATCTTCCTCAGATTGATTTCTTCAGTCTTTCATTTCTTTTAAACAAATTTTCTACTTTAGATATTTTCAATAAATTCTTAAAAGAATATCACTTATTTAACCAGTAAAAACAACAGAAGGTATTCTGGAAATCAGTGTTACATGAACATATGCAATTAGTTTTGAGAGATCATCCATTACACTTCCAAATTAACGGATATAAACTATAATTCCCAATAAACTGGCATAAACCCTAACTATCGAATGAAATCATCAGCAATAAACAAAACTGATATTTTGCCAATTCTCTCAAATAAATACAAATTCAGATTAAGCATAGCCTAATACAGTTTCTGAAAGCCCCCGTGCATAGCTTATAGTTTATCTACTCCAAGAAACCCTAATTTCCATAAATAAACACCCAGCGAGATTCTGAGAAAATTGTAACTCCAATGAATTCACTAAATAGAAGCACCACATATCTAAAAAGTAAAAAAACGAGAAACTAGTAATCTGAGATAAACTGAATTATCCAAATGAAGAACACTACAGTTCGATAAAGATAGAGAGAGTCAACATGTTTCAGAGAGATGTTGCTTTGTAAAATGAACCAAATCCTAATTAACAATAGAAGAGTACTTTTTTCCATTGGCAACCACGTTAATTAAATTAGAGAGAGAAGAGATAGGTAGATAGATAGATAGATAGGGGTTTTAATTTCAGTAGAGAGAGAGATATTCATGTAAGTTTACCAAAACAAAAGCCTCAATTCGAGTAAAAAAGAAAAGAGACTAACAAGTTTCGCTCACAGATATTACACCATGTATCCATGCGAATTAAACCAGTATATCTGATACCAGAATCTAATAAAGGAAATGGATCTTGTAGTACCTGACAAACTCTGGTTTGAGAGAATATTCAAGGAGCTCGTAAAGTGACTCGTATCCATGGACAGAACCAGGTCCATTAAGATTTTTTTTTCGATTTTATCGCCATTAGAGCTCTTCTCTTTCTACTTTCTTAGAGAGCTCCACCATCGACGTTACCTTTTGGAGGGTTAGAGAGTTGAGAGGTTTGCAGGGGTCTGGGCTTGTTGAGAGAAAGGGTCATCGATCAGGTGGGTTAGACAGAACTTTGGGTTTGAAGAGAGAGAGAGAGGCGGCCATCGTTTTGAGAAGGCTAATTTTGTGAGCACCTTATTTAAAAGGTCAATGGTATACTTTCCCCGTCTAAAAAACCTATTTTTAAGCATTTGTCTCTCTCATTCTCTCTGTGAATGAAACAAGAGTAATGATCGTATGACACCTTCCCACATTTATCCACCGAAACCCGAAAGATTTTTAAAAAAGTTAAATCATATTCATATAATAATTTTTTTAGATATCTGATTCAAATTTAATAGTAATCCTTTGAAGTTCTACCAACGTGGATGTAAGAGAGTTTCGTAGGATCATTACTTATAAAACAAACTATTCATTTGGTTTATTATTTCTCTAAACAACAAATCCATTTTTCTCCACTTTTACATTCTCTCTTTAAAATTCAACTATTTCCTCGCCTACTCTCCCATTCTCTTATAAATTAAATTCAAATAAGAAAAAACCCATTCTCTTATAAATTAAATTCAAATAAGAAAAAGGGAGAAGACTCAAATCAAATAAGAAAAAGAGAGAAGACTCAAAAAAGAGAAGAGAAATCAAAGATGAGAGAAAAATCACATTCTTGGTGTTTCAAGATATAATTTCCTCCTCTTTGGTTTCATGCTCTTCCTCTTTTATAATTTCAGTTTTAGAGAAAGTCAACGAGATGATACACAAATAGACAATATTTTTAAAGAAAGAATGTAAAAGGCGGGAGGATGGGTGATTTTTTAGAGATAATATGCAGAAAGAAAAAAAAGGGGTGGATTTTTAAGAAAATGAGATGAAAGAATGACTCGCGAGATCTAACCAGAGTATATAAAAAAAATTTTCTTTTTAAATTTTTTTTTCTGTTCTTCACGGCCTAGATCAATCACAAGTAGTCTTTTTATAATATAATAACTTCAAATAAAATAAAATAAAATAATACAATAGGATCTCAAGAACTTGAAATCATTCAAAAACATTTATTTCAATACATAGTCCATGCTTGGGAATAAAAGATATAATAAATAAATATGCAAGAAACAAAAGAGGTTACCAGAGATTCCCACAATTGGGCTTCTTACACCGAGTCTCCTCTTTCCGATGGTGCTCAGGATTTTTTATCTGTTTCTTGATTTCTCATTCTTATAGAAAACCCAATCAATGCATAATTCAAGCCCTTTGGCTTGATGCCTATGAGAGAGAAATGAAAGAGAGAATGGAGAAAACTATTAGCTAATGGATGATTCTTTTACTGTCCAAATAATCACAACCCAATATAGCATCTTTAGAACCCCACAAGAGAGAGAGATTAACATAATCTAGGCGTGCCACCCAATATAGAGAGAGATAGAGGGTTAGGTTGGGGCATAACCCCTTAGGCTAGCTAGGGTTTGAGATAGAGAGAGGTAGGCTAGATGGGCCGTGCCCCTTAGGTTAGCTTGCGAGAGAGATATCTTATCTTAAGGTGGGGCGTGCCCGTAGAGAGAGACTTAAAGAGATCTTATTCTTAGAGAGAGAAGAGAGATAAAAGAGGTAGGGATTATGGGAGAGGAATGATCATTTTTATAGATTTTTCATACATTAAAGTTTCTCACAAATCGTAGGAGCAAATCTTGATCATTGATCTAATGAGATTTGTGGGGTGAGAGATGTGAGTCATCCATTTTTTAGATCCACCATCACGATACTAAAGAAAGTACTAGAACATTATCCTCCTCTTCCTAGACCTACTCCCATCAAATAAGTTAAATAAGGAAAATATTTCTTTACTTTCTCTAATAGTAGATATTCATTCCTTATTTATCAATCAAATCGTATTGATTCTCAAGACTTTCTAAAACCATATATTTCATTCATTTATTGCAACTGGGCTTCTCTCCACAAAAGGAAAGCCAACTACCATGAAATGTCTCTCACAATATTTTAGCAAGTGGGCAACTCTAAATGGGTGGGGCATACCACCCATTGTGGTCTCCCATGGGCCCCACCCAATCCAACAAAGTTATTAAATGGGCTCGTGTGTAATGGTAGGTCCCACATATTTTTAGAATAATAAAATTTAAATTTTTTGGATTTAAATCTTCTTAATTTATTTAAGACTTTAGAAAATGAATTTTTCGTAATTTATAAATCCAAATGACAAAATTAAAAAATTAAAAATTTCATAAAAATTCAAATAAGCATTCTAAAAACCAAATAACATAAAATTAATTAAATTAAATTAATTTTGATAGGAATCGGATCCGAATAGGTCTAGAATTTAATCAACGCACATGAGCACTCCATCTTCAACTGTGGACCACAATCCACATTAGCTTTCTCAAACTGACCCAGCAGTTCCATAGCCCATAGTTCATTGCAGGGGCTCATGATTGAAAAACCAAAGTGAATCAATTGGCTAGGGGATGTAATCCCAGTATATGGATTTCAGGTTCTCCCCTAGAGACAAACATGATCTGTTAGACCATAATGTAACCATGACTTTATGATCTATAGAGGTAATCTCTCACATACGTACATGTTTCACCCTCAATTGTGGATTACTATCTCAGTACGGCTATCTATATACATGTCGTATGATGATATAACGATGATGTTTTAGTCATGTCTCTATAAACTATTCATCACACACAAGGGTCATCCAGTCCCTTAGCTCTCATTCGGGTATACTCTGACCTCATCAAGGGCTAACCCACTAAACAATCCTCGGTTATATCTCTATGCCCAGGTACTTTGGGTTTTTCCAACTCGACTGGCATAGCACGTAAAGCCTAGTTCGAGTATTTGTAAATTACAATTGCCTATAATAGTCCACAAGATGACCACACTCCCACTGAGTTTATGTTTCACTATACATATTGCTCATACAAACTCTCATAAAAGCCTTTAAAGGCCATATAAGCCCAACATAAGAGAGGGAAAAATGATGTGTTAAGTCTTTAAAGAGAGAATATGAGAGGATCGGAAGAAACCATAAAAAAATATATCATTAAGAAAAATCAAACCATGGGAAAAAGAGTAAGGGATGAGGAGAAACAAAAAGTTGAACATCCTTTTTTTTAAAACAGATGCAAATTGATCCATGTGCCCCTCCATAAAAAGTGGAGAGCTAAAGTCAAAACAAAATATCTTCAGATCTAATTTCTTAAAAAAAAATACTTCTCCTAGAAAAAAACCCTTATTATTACCAAGTTAATGGAAAACACTCTAAAAGGTACATGCTACTTAGGGTAAAACATTATGCAATATACATTAAAGAACTACAATTTTGAGGATCTAACCTTCTCAACTTAGTATCAACCTCCAAATATCAATTTTAAATGAAAAATATTAATGTCCTTTACCTCAAAGCATAAATATACAATATAATCTTTTAGGACCATATCAACACTTAGAACGAAAGCATTAAACAGAGATGAAGTCACCAAATGCCATCCTATTGTAATGTTTTATCCAACTTACCCATATATTTAAATTGAATGACCATATAATCCTTTGAGCTTATAAAATATTATTAACAAAATATTATGTTAATTTTATAATTTTTGAAAAGAAGCACTTTATAGAATATAAATTGGAATTAGACCATGAAACATTAAATCTATTTTGAAGGTTACCTAAAGGCATCAAATTTTCATATAAAAGGTTATATTTTCTGAAAAATCATATGAAAATAATTTTATTTTATGAGGATAATTTTAAAGTATCAACTTCTTAACTTTTTGATTGATAAATCTATTAGTTAACTATTAATTACGTTAAAATTTGAAATATACCAACTTATTTAATTAAATTTAAAAAAAAAAAAAACACTAATGTTAGTATCGTTCTATTTTAGCAGTATTCAAATAGTTCTCCAAAAAATTTCTAAATTTATGGGTAGATCCCTTCCTTAATGCATCAAAATTGCATTTACAAGATACATTTTTAAAAAATATAAAGATAAATACCAAGAAAGAGAGAGAGGGAGAAAGAGAGTGTCCAAAACAAAGGAAGTTCATGGGAAAAATTCAACGATACATGCAGTACACTTTGTACACACCCATCGAAATTCTAGCTAACGGAACTCCTAAAAATCTTGATTCTGAGCCTAAATGATCGCACAAAGCTTAATAGACCATAGGTAACTTAGACCCAATATAATTACTCTAAAATTGCCCAAAACCTATCCCAATTTGAAGTAGAGCCCGAGATCTTTCCCGGGGTCTAAGAATCATCTGAATCAGACCTACGGATAAAAAGATCTAATAAATGACAATTTAGTAGCTTGATGATGCAGTAAACATGTTTGATGATGCAATGCATTTTATGATGAAGTAAATGTGTTTTATTTAATAAGATAAAGGCTAAAGCTTCAGGATAAATACAAGAAATTTCGAAAAAATTCTAAAAAATCAAGAAAACTTGGCAATTCAATCCAATAAATACCTCCTCTATAACAAAAATGAAAAAATTAGAACAATAGCTTAAAAATGCCCAAAAATAGGAAAAACCCTTAGAAAATTCCTAAAAAATTAGAAAAGCCCCCAAACATCAAAGAAAATCTTATAATTCATATTCAACATTTGGATATCCAAAAAGCCTTAGAAAACTCAGGGAAATTGTTTTCCAATCCAAAAAAACATACCAAGAAAAGCCTAAGTAGACCTGACCTAAAATCCTTAGCTTTTCTCCTGTGCCTTAGGAACCCTAGATCTAAGTCAAATAACACATTCAAAAAATGAGATCGTGGCGAAGAACAGCCTGATCGAAGCTCGAAACTGCAAATTTCGAGTCCCAAGAGGTAAGTATATCTTTTTTGGGTTGATTTAATTTGTTTTTCTTCATTTAATTCTTTGTTTTATTTTATTTTTCTGAAAATTAATTTTTAATTATTAAATTTAATTAAATTTAGAATATTTTTTTAAGTTAAAATACAGATTTGAAGCTAGCGCTGCCAGTAGACTCAGAAAAAGACTGGATGTATAGATCTCGGATTTTTCTGAGCCCAATAATTCAAACGACCCCACTCTCGTTACCTTTTCAAAACTAACTCAGTTTTTGCTAAGATTTGAGCATATCTCATCTCAGAAATTGGCACAAATCGAAGCATAAATAGTCTGACGCCCATCGTGGTGCACCTTGAGCTTTAAATTCGTATTTTAGACTTAAAAAAGCTTCTTCTTCTTTTTTTTCATATTTATTTTTCCAGCAAAAAAAGTAAAAAAGAAGAAAATGAGGTAGATTTAAAAAGATTTCTTTTTATTAGATTCTATCTTTTCTTTCTAAATCTTATTTTCTCTCTCTCTCTCGATAAAAAATTTAGGATCTTTTTTCTCTCTAATTTTTTTTGATCTTTTAGATCAATCTTTATCATCTTTTTTAGATCATCTTCTTTTAAATCCATCTTGATCATCTTTATCTATAGATCTTCTTTTAGATCCATCTTTTAGATCAATCTAGATCATTTTTATCTTTATATCTTTTATATTCATCTTTATCATCTTTGTTTTTTTTTATAACATTTTTAGATTCATCTTGATATCATCTATATCATCTTTTTCATATATTCTTTCATTCATGTTTATCATCTTTAGATCATATTCTATCTTCTTTAGATCATAATTATCTTCTTTAAGTGCATCTTTGTCTTTTTAGAATACATCTTTTAGAAATAATTTTTATCTCTTTTCTAATGAAAAACAGAAAAAGAAAAGAGTATTTATCTCTCTTTATAAGATATTTAAAAATAAATAAAAAATAGATAGATCTAAGCCTTCTCTGCTTTATCTGTTTCGATTAGAAATAAATCTCATCTTTTTTATCTTATCTTTTGTTGTCAAACCTTATCCGCATAGCTTATAATTTTCTTGACAATATCTTCTGTTTTTTTTTTTAAAAAAAAAAATCTTCTTCTTTTAGACGCATCTTTATCTTTTTTTTTAGATAGCTAAAAAAAAAGGGGCAAAAAATACGATAAAAAAAAAAAGAAAAAAAAAGAAGAATGCCGTTTAAATGAAATGTTCATATTCATTGTCTTAACTTGATATGCATTTATGCTAAATTATGACTTTATATTAAAAAACTGTGTTGTTGTCATATGTGGATAGAACCACCACATATGCATAATACTAGACCTGCTTACTGGGTTATATATCTTATCTCATTATTTTCTTTCCTCTCATTGTAGATTGATAGCAACAGGTACAGGGCTGGAAGTGCATGTTTGGCAGCTGGAAGGCAAAGCTAGTGTTCTTGAAGAAGGTGCTTAGGCCTTGTTTATGTCTAGGCTGTTTGGCCCTGGTTTGGTTTTGTTCTAGGTGGATGTGTAAATTGGGCCTAGATGCCCCAAACTGAATGTAATATTTTGAAAGATTTTCATATTATGAATTTTGGTATGAGGAGTTTTTTCTTACTCTTATGCTAGTTAAGCTTGTCGCTTTAGCTCTCTTCCATGGTTTGCTCAATTTTCGAATATAAATACGTTGAGTCCACTCCCACCTTAGTGACAAACATTACATTGAATAATGAACCCACTCTTGATCGCCCGTCGCCGCGTAAGGTACGGTGGATGGGGGCGGGGTCGTGACAGATATAGTATCAGAGGAACCAGGAGAGGATTCTTGGCCTAGGAAGTTTAGGAGTGTCATTTGATTAGTTTTGGGGTAGGCAAGTGACTGGGTGCTCTTGTGACTAGGTTAAAGGATGCCGAGAGCTCGTAATCACAACGCGAGTTCCAGCAATGAAAATACCGAAGCACTCGGCGAGTTTTATAAGACTCTACGGGTGATGACCCAAATGATGAAGGAATCAAGGCCAACCCAATCTACCCCTACACCAGAGCAGAATGAAAGTAGCCTCATGGAGAGGTTTAGGAGAATGGCACCCCCAACCTTTTTGGGGCATGGAGGAGTGGAGAAGGCTGAGAGGTGGAAGAAATAGATAGAGAAGATCCTAAAGGTGTTACACTGCTCAGTTGAGCAAAAAGTCAGGCTTTGGGGCCTTTATGTTGGAAGGGGAAGCAGAATACTGGTGGGACTTGATAAAGCAGGCTTGGAAGGAGACAGGAACCGAGGTCAGCTGGGAAAACTTCTTGACAGCATTTGACGCAAAGTACTTCCCCGATTCAGTCAAAGAAATGAAAGAAGTAGAATTCATCAAACTTCAGCAAGGGGGCATGAATGTTGAACAATACGTCGCTCGATTCGCATAACTCTCTAGGTATGCATCCCACATCATAAATGCCGATGCGTGAAAGGTGGCTAAATTTGAAAGGGGCTTGCGATCAGATATCAGGAGTAGGGTGATGTCGGCCAATATAAAGTCGTACACCCCGATGGTAGACCATGCTCTAAAGATGAAGAAAGACAGCGAGGATCACTGGGTAAGGGAGGAAGTAAAGAGGAAAGCAGTGCCATCGAGAAAGTTTGGGAAGAAACCCTGGCAGTCTTCTAGGAGAAACACCAGAGGGAGACCGTACCCACCTAACCCAAGAATTTCGAGGAGTCTTCCAAGCAATATAGACAATGATCGACGCCCGATTTGTACTTATTGTGGGAGAAGCAACCACACTGCCACTGAATGCTATCGGAAGAAGAATGTATGTCAGAAATGCCGCAAGCCTGGCCATTGGGCAAAGGACTGCCCGATTATAAAGATCGAGTATCGTCCGCAGACCCAAGGACGAGTGTTCGCACTCACTGAATAAGAGGCTAAGGCATCCACCTCGGTGATCAGAGGCATGCTCTCAATTTGTGATCTCCATGCTAAAGTCTTAATTGACCATGGATCCTCACATTCATTTGTTGCACGCCATTTTGCTTGTTACATGAATGTTGCACTTGCATGTCTCAATTATACTTTAGTAGTAGGTACACCGGTGGGAGATTCTATGGAAACTGATAAAGTATATAAACAATGTAAGATTACAATTGATGGGTGTGACCTGCCAATAGACTTGATCCACCTAGATATACAAGACTTTGATGTAATTCCAGGCATGGATTGGTTGTTTACACACCATGCCACCGTCGACTGCCATAAAAAGATGGTAACCTTTAAACGTCCGGATCAAGAAGAAGTACACCTTAAGGGCATTAGGGATATTTCTCCTCTGCACTCTATCTCTATCCTTCAGGCCTCTCGCCTCTTGGCTAAGAGATGTGTAGGATATTTGGCATATGTAGTAGAGATAGGGATGTTCAAACCCAGTTAGAAGAGATACCCACAGTAAAAGAATACCCTAAGGTGTTCCCAAAAGAATTGCCATCCCTACCTCTAAAAAGAGAAATTGAGTTTGAGATAGAGGTAGTAGCTGGCACCGCTCCCATTTCTAAAGCCCCTTATAGAATGGCCACAGCGGAATTGAAAGAGTTAAAAGAGCAGTTGCAGGAATTATTGAATAAGGGATTTAGCCGACCTGGTGTGTTGCCCTGGGGTGCACCGATCCTGTTTGTAAAGAAAAAGGATGGGCCATTGAGATTATGTATTGACTATAGGCAGTTGAACCAAGTGAAGGTGAAAAATAAGTACCCTCTACCTAGGATTGACGACCTCTTCGATCAACTCCAAGGAGCCCAAGTATTTTCGAAGATTGACCTCAGATCGGGTTATCACAATTGCGGGTCAAGGAGGGAGACATCCCAAAGACCGCTTTCAAAACTCGATACGGTCACTATGAGTTTCTGGTGATGCCGTTCGGGTTAATCAATGCTCCCGCTATGTTCAAGGATTTGATGAATAGGGTGTTCAGATCCTTCCTACATGATTTTGTAGTGGTGTTTATCGATGATATCTTGATATATTCGAAGAGTCGGGAACTGCATGAACATCATCTAAGCATGGTCTTGCAAACTTTGAAGTCGGAAAGATTGTATGCTAAGTTGAGCAAGATCGAGTTTTGGCTCCCCAGTGTGGCCTTCCTTGGGCACATTATTTCTAAGGATGGGATCACGGTCGACCCCTGTAAGATCGAAGCCGTACTTAAGTGTGAAAGGCCAATGAATGTGACCGTGCTTCTTAGCTTCCTGAGATTGACAAGGTATAGGTGCTTTGTAGAAGGATTCTCAAAGATAGTTCTTCCCCTAACTCGGCTGACCTAAAAGAATGCAAAATTTGTATGGTCAGAGGAGTGTGAGAAGAGTTTCCAGGAATTTAAGAAGAGACTAGTCACAGCCCCAATACTGGCCTTGCCCGAGGGAAATGAAGACTTCGTGGTTTATACCGATGCATCCCATAACGGGCTCGGATGTATACTTATGAAGAATGGTAGAGTTATTGCTTATGCCTCCAGACAGCTAAAGTTGCATGAACAAAACTAGCACACTCACGACTTGGAGCTCGCGGCAGTAGTGTTCGCATTAAAATCTGGAGACACTACCTCTAAGGGGGCCCAATTTAAGGTATTCACGGACCACGAGAGTCTCAATTACCTGTTTTCCCAGAAAGAGCTAAACATGAGGCAAAGAAGATGGATGGACTTATTTAATGATATATGACCGTATAATTGATTACCAACCAAGCAAGACCAATGTAGTGGCCGATGCCCTAAGTCGAAGAGAGATAGTCTCCGTGGCACATTTGATGGTTTGAGAAATGAAGCTGTTAGAAGATGTAGCGGAGTGGCACCCATCCCAGCCCCTTCATCAGAGGGAAGGAACGTTGTTGTGTTTAAGGATGGAAACCCAACTCCTTCAACGAATTCGACCAGCCCAAAAAGGAGATTCCCAGCTGATAAAAATCCTTGAAGAAATGAAAATGGAAAGAAAGGAAGATTTCTCTATAAGCAGTGATGACTTGTTAATGTTTACAAGTCAAGTGTGTATCCCTAATGATGAGAAGATAAAAAGGGTTGTCCTAGAGGAAGCACACCACTCCCTCTACACGGTACACCTAGGGAATACAAAGATGTACCAAGATTTGAAAAAGACCTTCTGGTGGAACAACATGAAGCAAGATGTGGCACAGTTTATCGCTAAGTGTTTAACATACCAGCAGGTGAAGGCAGAACATCAGAGACTTGCAGGACTATTACAGCCCCTACCCATACCAGAATGGAAATGGGAACACATCACATTGGACTTTGTTTCTGGATTACTTAGATCAAGTGCATGACATGATAGTATCTGGGTCATGGTGGACTGATTAACTAAGGCTGCTCACTTCTTACCAGTCTGCATGATCTATACCCTGGATAAACTGGCCCAGTTGTACATCAGAGAACTTGCACGGAGTGCCCATCAGCATTGTGTCAGATAGGGACATTGGATTCACCTCTAGATTTTGTGCAAGTCTGCAGTCGACATTAGGAACCAGACTTACATTTAATACTGCCTTTCACCCCCAAACAGATGTACAGTTAGAGAGAACCATCCAGACCTTTGAGGACATGTTAAAGGCGCGTGTCACTGACTTTAAGGGAAGCTGGGAAGACTATCTACCCCTGATGGAATTTGTCTAGAACAACAGCTTCCAAGCCAGTATTCAAAATGACACCTTATGAGGCCCTATATCGAAGAAAGTGTAGGTCACCCGTCTGTTGGGACGAGGTGGGTGAAAGAAGATTATTATTAGGGCCCGAAATGGTTCAGATGACTTCTGAAAAGATTGCCTTGATTAGAAAGCAGCTCAAGGTAGCCTAAAGTGGGTAAAAGAGTTACGTTGATAATTGCCAGAGAGACCTCGAGTTTGAACTAGGGGATCAAGGCTTCCTACAGGTATCACCAACCAAGGGTATTACGAGATTTGGTAAAAAGGGAAAATTGAGCCCACTATTCATTGGACCTTTTGAAGTCCTAGAAAGAATTGGAAGCATGGCTTACCGACTTGCCCTGCCACCTGAACTGCCCAGCGTCCACAATGTCTTCCATATATCACTGCTAAGAAAATCTCAACCTGACCCATCCCATGTCTTGGAGTATAAACCAATCCCGCTCATGGATGATTTGACCTATGTTGAGCAACCAATTGGGATTTTAGACAGAAGAGTACAAGTGTTGCACAACAAATAAATTCCTCTAATCCAGGTACAACGGCAATATCATTCAAGGGAAGAATCGACATGGGAACGGGAAGAGGAGATTAGGGAGAAATAACCCCATTTTTGTAGCAAATGTTAATATTACTTTGAGGACAAAATCCCTTTAAAGGGGGGGATGATGTAAGGGCCACAATTTTCTTCCAAGCCAGTATCACCGCGCGAGAAGAAAGATGTAACGTCGAGCAAGAAGGCGTAAGGATTTTCGCCGCGCACGAAAGGCGTGTGGAGTATTGTCGTATGAGGCATTGCCACACATGTTTAAGAGAGAGCAGCCCCAGTTGGAGCAGCACCGATTGGAAGAGAAGAGAGGGCAGTGCCGATTGGAAGAGAAGAGAGAGCAGTGCTTGTTGTAAGAGAGGGCAGCACCGGTTGGAAGAGAAGAGAGAGCAGCGGCGGTTGGAAGAGAAGAGAGAGCAGCGCATCAGATGGAGCAGCGCCGGGTGGAACAACGCCGGTTGGAGCAGCGCCGGCTGAAGCAGCACCAGTTGGATTTTTGATAGTGCAGCGCTGGGAGTGTTTTAGTCAAACGTACAGCCTCCATACATGTCAGAGCCGCCCCGTACGTGTTAGAGCAATGAGTGATTGCGTCAGCCACAATGTTTTCCAACCACTCTCTCCTTAAGCCTTGGCCAACATGGATCTCTCCCATTTTTCTCAACTTTTCCCTCTCTCTTGAAGTTCACTGCTGCCCCTTTCAAGATAGCCCACTGGTAAAGCCAAGGAAAGCCCATGAAGGCCATGAGTGAGCATTATGATATCGTGAGAAGTCATGGTAAGTGGGTTTAGCTTTATGCATCCATGAGTGTTGTGAAAATGTTGAAATTGATTAGATGATATAAAGGAAAATGTGAAGAATGAATGGGTTAACATGAGGTTGAAGTTTCAGTTTATGCTTTCAATGCCATGACTGTGTCTATCATATGTTTGATCTTTTTATTTATGAAAACTAATGAAATTGCTCACTATGAGACCCCCTATCATGAATAAGGTTTCAAGCCCAAAGTGTAGCTTGGCTAAGAAACATTAAGTGTTCTTTAAAAATATATTAACTTGAGAATGTGAATTTTCAGAACTGTGAATGTTTTTGCAACTATATGTTCGATGACCAAATAGCGTCCAAATAGGACCAAATTAGTTCCAAATGAAAGACATGTGTGTATAATCCAAGTTTACTTTTTATGTCATGATAATATTTTGTAAGGATAAAATGATATGGCCCTAAATGTCGAGGCATGACACTGTTTACAGTCGCTGCTATTTCCAGCAATTGTGGCCCTCTTTAGGCAATGCATTGACCTGGGTAATTGTATCCAAAAACATTGAAATTACCTCCATTGGAAAGGTTTATGAATGTACCTAAAGTTGCATGTTTTGAGATGTTTAAAACTCCCCACGGATTTTGAGCTATGTCCCGAAATGCGCGAAAAGTCACTGCGGACTATTGCAGGGAAATTTTTCAGCAACTAAGGCTCACTTTGTACTGAGCTATTGACCCATCAAATGGCATCCAAATTTCTTCAAACCAATTTTTGGTAAAGAAATGTGTATTAGCTCAAGGTTTCATGTTTGAGGCATCCTGAAACTCCCCATACATCAAGAGCTATGCCCTCACTAAGAGGGACACGTCAATGTTACTTGTCACTGCATCATTATATTGACCATGCGACGCTAAGTTATCTTGATATACGATAAATGTGAATGACATATGATAAATTTCATGATAATTCCATAAAGATATGTGAATGATGTCGTGTAAACTGCACTTGGTGAGAAAAAGGGGCCACAAGCGCGATAATGATGAAATGAATGAATAATGAATGCCAAATGCTACTGAGAAAGCTTATGTGTAAATGCCTTGTGATAGCTTATGAAATGCATGTCTTTTTGCTAAATGCTATGACGTTATGATGAAATATGATTCATCTGTTATGAGGCAATGAATGACCATTGCTTATATTGTTATTGACCATTGCGTGGTGGGACACTCACCAGTAGTGGATACTGTGATGATGATGTGATGAATGGCCACTGTTTATGTTGACATTGGCCACTACACGATGGGACACTCACTGGTAGTGGATGCTACTATGATATTGCCTGCTACGTGATGGGACACTCATCGGTAGTAAGGAAAGAGATGTCAGCATAATGCTTAACCTGCATAATGATAGGAACGGGTTAAGAGAAAGGGTAAAGGGTGGCACCCTAGATTTATGAAATGATATGTGATTGATGCCTTGCAAGGTAAGGGTCTATCGAAACCCCAATGCATACTAGGGACTGTGTGAGTGTGTTGAGGGTATTATGAAGTGGATACCCCACTTGTCATTACCCTCCCTCCTGTGTGATGGTAAAGGTCTTAAGCAATGACATTGGCTTAGCCTGATGGATAGGGCCTCTATTGCGGGAGTAGGTGATTGGAGAGTATGTGGGTAATGATTGAATTTCTTCATAAGAAATGTTTAACATTATAATGATGGAATGATTTACGATTTCACTAATTGAAGGCTCTGATCGCACTGATTTAGTGATGACTGTCGTTTAAATGAAATGTTCATATTTACTGTCTTGACGTGATATGCATTTATGCTAAATTATGACTTTATGTTGATAAACTGTGTTGTTGTCATATATGGATAGAACCACCACAAATGCATAACACTAGACCTGCGTACTGGGCTTTATAGCTCATCCCATTATTTTTTTCCCTTTCTTTGTAGATTGATAGCGGCAGGTACAGGGCTGGAAGTTCATGTTTGGCCGCTAGAAGACAAAGCTAGTGTTCTTGGTAGAAGAAGGTGCTTAGACCTTGTTTATGTCTTGATTGTTTGGCCCTGGTTTTGTTTTGTTCTTGGTGGATATGTGTACTATTGGGCCTAGATGCCCCGAACTGAATGTAATATTTTGGAAAATTTTCATAGTATGAGTTTTAGTGTGCGGAGTTTTTCCTTACTCTTCTGCTAGTTAAGCTTGTCGCTTTAGCTCTCTTCCATGGTTTGCTCGATTTTCAAATATAAAGGTGTTGAGTCCACTCCCACTTGAGTGACAAAAAGGTTACATTGAATCACGCACCCGCGCTCGATCGCCCATCGCCGGGTAAGGTAAGGTGATCGAGGGCGGGGTCGTGACAGAGTTCCACCCCATCGGTGAGCCGGTCCCGCCAATCTTCTCATCCTCCAACTCCTATAGCTATGGCTCGACCACATGACCGTCCATCCCATAGTCAGTTCAGAGTTGACCCTCCACAAGCTATGTATAGTCATCCATCGGTGCAGCCTCTTCAGGCCGCCCCAGTTTCATACCATCAGTCACAAGTGACATATTCAACCCATGTTCTAACCCAGTATCCTCCTAGTCATCCAAATCAATCGGCTCCATACTCTCTGGCCAAAGTCCCAGCCTCTAGAAACCCATACCTGTGATATCCTATGCACGAGGCCCTAACTGTTCATTTCCACGACACCGGCTTATCAGCCTCCGGCTCCTTCAGTCTAGGTCGCTCCTCAGACTACCCATACTAACCTCCAACTCAAGTACCTCTGCCTACACCTATTCCATATCAGGCTCCGACCGCCTTAGCTCATACCTCTTTCCTGTGGCACTTAACGTAGCCCCAACCATCTCATAGGTCCAGCCTACCCAAGTCCAATGCAGCTCATATCATCTGCATTTCTTGCACCTTAAATTGTGACACCAGTTCTGGGCAACCAACAGACTTCTGAAGTCAAAACCCTTGAGTCAGTTAACATCACCTAGTTGAAAGGCGAACTAAACATTTAAAGAGTCCCTAGCTAAGATCAGAGTTCCAAATATACTTCCTCCAAGATCTTACGTCAATGATGTTCTCGGGGATGTCAAACATCTTCTTCCAGGTTTCGAATTCCCTTAGTTTGAAAACAAGTTCAATGGGAAAGGTGATCCTGAAAATCACATCATTGCTTACCTATTGATTATTCTTACACTTGAAAAGAAACCTCGCTGTCTTAAGGCCATGTTTTAGTACACTATCTCTGGACAAGCTTTAACATAGTTCCGAGAGGTGGTATCAAAATACCCGAATCAAACTCTCGATGAGTTGTTTCAACGTTTTGTTGAGCAATATCACGGGACCAGAGAGAGATCAATGACCTTGGCGAATTGGTCTCCACCAAACACAATCCGGGCGAGTTGTTTACAGATTTGGCCCAACGATTTAAAGAGGCTACATCAAAAGTTATTGATTGCAAGCTTTCTAAAGTCTCTAAGATCAGTATGGCAATAGAAAATGCTTCCCCAGAGTATAAACTCTACCTCAGTAAAAGCATTCCGCTTATCTCTTTTGACTCCATGCTAGAAATAGTTTCACGTTATGAGATAACAAATGAAAGGGCCCGAGATCGATCACCAATTACACTGGGGCAAGAGCCTGATGAAACCGTATTCGGGAAACAGTCAAATGATGACATGAAGGAACAATAGACTGACTACAGTGATAGGACTGATGAAGATGAAGAAGTCCTAGTTGGTTTCAACTTGATAACGATTGACGAGTCGAAATCCTTGCTCAAGCCTGAAAATCATCAAATATAGCCTAGGGGCACAAGAAGAGACCGCCCTAAAAATGCAGACCATATAAACTTGATAAAGATTTATGAGTCGAAATCCATGCTCAAGCCTGAAAATCATCCAATATGGCCTTGGGGGGGGCACAAGAAGAAACTGCCCTAAAAATGATGACCAAAATGGTAGAGTGACGTATTTTACTAAGGAATTTCAGCAATCAAATGATGAAAATTGTCCTAGCTCTAGGTTTATTCCATGGGGAGCACTTGTAGAATTAGAGAAGTCCAACTTACAAAAGAAAATGCCAAGGATTGCCTTAGCTCAGGGTCCATAATTCAAGAGAGAATGAAAGAGCAAATTTTTGCACAAGAAGTTCCAATTGAAGTGGAAGGAATAAACTTGCAGAAGGCTCAAGACACCCATATCCTAGATAATAGGGTAGGGGTAGATGACCCAAATCTTGAGGCTATAGATTCTCAAATTCAAATTGAGAAGAGTAACTATAACTGGAATTTTGAAACTCAAGAAAATGAGGAAAATACAAGAAAAATCTCTTTTTCGGTTGAAGAAATGAGCCCACGAAAAGTTCAGAACTTCCCCGTGATACATGTCATAATAAAAGAAAATGACTCAATTAGTCTCATCCTTCAAACAAGTGCAGTGGGTGACCCATAGGAGGCTCAAGTCATACATGAGCTCAATTGAGATCCCAAAGCTAGGAATTATCAAAACTACATTAGTGAGAAATGTCTCAATCTCAAAAGTAAAATTCAAGAAAAAACAACGGGATCAAGCCTAGATGATTCAATTGAACTATCCCTTAATGTAAACCCATAATAAGATCCATCCCCTCAAGAATTTATGAAAGAAATTGAACCTTTAGAAATCCTAAGAGGCCCACCTGAGCCACCTTCACCTGACTCCTGGCAAGTCGAACTATTTGGGATGAAGAGCTGAGCCTAAAGCAGTCAATTACATCAGTTACTATGATTGATCTAGCAATCAACACCGAAGAAGCAAAGGATCTTAACTCGATCATTCTTGAAGATCCAACACCTCTGCAATAGTTAAAAGAAATCAAACCCCTATAAATTCTAAGGGGATATGGGATGAAGAACCAAATATTAAAGATCAAATCATATTATTCCCTGAAGAGAAATGATCCAAAGAAAAGGATAGAGGCAAGGGCATGACTCAACTACTTGAGGTACCCTACATTCAAGAAAAAAAAGAAGATCCAACAAGGGCAGTCTTATCCACCAATTTGATAGGGATCGCCCCATTTGATGAAAATATTATAGAGGCGGTCCCCTCCAAGATACTCATTGTCTCATCAAATGGAGAAGACCCCTACAAGGGCAACCCCGCCAAACCACTTGATAGGGGTACCCTTACTTGATGTTGAAAATAAACCAGGGGCAACCGATGAGGCCCACACCTTATCTAACGACTCCCAACATGCCTCGAAGCAATATACTCCTTAAGAGCAACATGAAGTTGCAACTAAAAAAAATTACCGAAAAGGCATGAGGTTGTCACTTACTCCTCCCTTTCAAATAACTCTGCTTAGGCATCCTACTCAGTGGTACTGATAACCTAAGGAGTTGAAAAACATAAAAAGAAATAAAAGAAAAAGATGAGCTTAGTCAACCTAACAAGAGATTGAAGGACTAGGAAGCTGAGCGTGACTCCGAGTCTGAAGATCAATGCTCATGAAACAATCCAAGGAGGAAATATCTATAATAATTTGACAACATTTGTCAATGAAGTATCTGATGCCAACTAGGGACAAGGAAAATCTAAGGATAGCTGAAACTAGGACCTCCCTGTCACTTGAAAAAAGGAATTATGATCGAGTTCTTATTTGTTTTTTAGGACGAAGTGCCACAAGAAGGAAAAAAATGCCACCGACTCTTATCCTCCTCCTCTTTCTTCATCTTCTTCAAAAGAAAAAAAAATAATTCCTCCAAGAAGAAAAATCGGAAGGAATCTCAAGTGTTGGAAAAATAAAAAGTCACTGGGCAGAACACCAGAGCGTTAAAACAAAGAAATCTCAAGCGTTAAAAAAAAAAAAAAATCACTGGGATGAACACCCGAAAGTGACCCTAGGGGCAAAAAAAAAAATCCGCCGAGTTGAAAATCCGAAAGGAATCCCAAGGGTTGAAAAAAAGGCTTCCGGTCTGAAAACCCAAAAGGGACCTCGGGGTGATAGAAAAATAGAAGTTCTCTATCATTTCGTCTCTTTTCCAAAATCTCCAGAAATTCTTCTCTTCTCAAGTTAGAATGAAGTCAAAAAGCAAAGGAAGACTCCAATCCAAGTAAAACCTAAAGAGGCTTGCCTATCTGAACTTCAAAAGAGTGGTAGTGGATGAACAAAATTGGAAGTTCAATGATATTCTGAGCACTCTGAGGTACATCCCATATTATCCAATGCATAGGTTTGCGCGAAAAAACAAGAAAAAATCTTCCTTGAATTGTGACATAAGAGCCAAGATTGGAAGATGAAGAAGTACTTAGCGATTCCTCATCCTGAAAGTCCCAAGTAGAGGTTTGACAAACTCATAACGAAAAAAAAAAAAGGCAAGAAGAAGAGAGAAATCCATAGTAGCATGAGCCTAACTGCTTACCAAAATTTTTTTTTCAAAATTTTTCATCTACCTTCAAAATTTCTCCTATGTGTTTCGCGAGTTTTAAAAAACTTTAATTTCTATGGTTAAAATGTAGCCCAAAACTCTGTTTCTATTTCAAAATTCAATCTATCTTCAAAACCTTCTAAAATGTTTTAAAAAACGAAGGAGTTTCATAGAGGTTTGGATATGATGTGTATGCCGCCATCAAATCCTAGAATTACCATTCTTATAAACCCTTAGGAAAACAGAGACCAACCCATAGGTTCCCATACCAAAAAACCTGAACCTGTGAATCCCAAGAATCATAATCGAATGCGAACAAGAAGTTCAATTAGCCAGAAATTCATCATCACATCATTTCTTCTAAATCAAAATCTTATTTGATTGAAGAATCAGACAAAAAAAAAAGGTCTAAAGTCGAAGATGACTACACTGGCAGCTTCCTAGGTAACATTGGAGTGACTACAATAAGGAGTGTCATCGGCTCAAAGAAAACACGGTTCCTGTTGACTGTCACTTTGGATCCCGATTGGCGGATACCTCTCAACTGTACTGACTCAAAGATAACAGTGCTAATTCAATATCTTACAAATCAAAAGCATCCATCAGCGCACCGCCTACTCAAAGGGTACTAGTCATTCAAAAGAAGGATCCATCAAAAAATGTTTTCCTTGCCACCGTGTCTCAGGTGTCTACTTATTTGTCATTTATCTGATACCTCAAGTGAATACCAAAGATGGGTAACTGTAGATACCTTCCTCGAAATTTTGGTTAAGGGAACTCCTAAAAACCTCAATTCTAAACCTAAAGGACCACACAAATCCTAGTAGACCATAGGCAACCTAGACCTAATATAATTACTTAAAAATTATCCAAAACTATCTCAACTTGAAGTAAAGCCCGAGAGCTTTTCAACGGTCAAATAATTGCTTGAATCGGACCTATGGATAAAAAGAACTAACAAATAACAATTTGATCCCTGTGAGACCCAAGTATCGGGCAGTGGGCCGGGCTGTAACGCGGCCTAGCAGGCTCAGACTCAGCTTGATGACACGGTAAATGCATTTGATGATGTAATAAAGGCTTTTATAATACAGTTAATGCGTTTTATGATATAGTAAAGACATTTTTTTTAATTAGATAAGGCCAAAACTTTAAGATAAATAAAAATGAATCCAAAATAATTCCTAAAAAATAAAAAACAATCTCCAATTAAGTCCTATAAATACCCCCTCCTTAAAAAAAAAAAGAATATCCCAAAAATACCCAAAAATAGAAAAAACCTTAGAAAAATCCTAACAAAAATAGGAAAACTCCAAAAAACATAAAACAAATCATAGAAAATCTCAAAATTCATATTCAACCTTTGGAGATTGAATCTCAAAAAATTCTTATCCAATCTCAAAAAATACCAAAAAAAGCCTAAGTAGACCCCATCTAAAATCCCCTATTTTTTCTCGTGCCTTAGGAACCCTATATCTAGGTCAAAGAACCTTAGATCTACCAATTTCAGCAAGCAAAAAGAATCCAAAAAAGGAAATGATGGCACAAATCGAAAGAGCACCATGATCCAAGCTCGAAACTTCGGGTTTTAAGTCCCTAGAGGTAAGTATATATTTATTTACTTGATTTAATTTGTTTTTATTCATTTAATTATCTACTTTATTTTATTTTTCTAGAAATTAATTTATTATTATATTTAATGAAATTTAGAAGCATTTTTTTATGTCAAAATAAGGATTTGGAGCTGGCACTGTTAGTAGACTAAAAAAAAGTCTAGATGTATAGATCTGAGACTTTTTTTGAGCCCATAATTTAAGCGACCCCACTCTCTTTACCTTTTTCAAAAGTAACTCAGTTTTTGCTAAGATTTGAACAAATCTCATACCAGAGATCGGTGTAAATCGGAGCATAAAAGAAGAAGTTTTTTTAAGTCTAAAATACGGATATGAAGCTCAAGGTGCCCCACTTTGGGCGCTAAATTGTTTACGCTCTGATCTGCGTCGAAATCTAGGATGAGATCAACTCAAATCTTAGCAAAAATTGAGTTACTTTTGAAAAGGTAAAGAGAGTGGGGTCGCTTGAATTATGGATTCAGAAAAAATCCCAGATCTATACATCCGGCCTTTTTTCTGAGTCCACTGACAGCGCTAAACTCTAAATTCTTATTTTGACCTAAAAGAAAATGCTTCTAAATTTAATTAAATCTAATAATAAATTAATTTTCATAAAATACAATAAATCCAAAAATTAAATGAAGATAAACAAATTAAATCATGCAAAGAAAGATATACTTACCTATAGGGACCCAAAATTCGACGTTTCGGGCTTGGATCAGGCCGCTCCGATTTCCACCACTATCTCATTTTTTGGATGCCTTTTGCTTGCTAGAATTGGTAGATCGAATGTTCTTTGACCTAAATCTAGGGTCCTAAGGTACTGAAAAAACACGGGGGATTTTAGATAGGGTCTACTTATGCTATTTTTGGTATTTTTAGGATTGGAGAAAATTTTCCATTAGTTTTTTAAGGTTTTTGGGATCTTGAAAGGTTGAATATAAATTCTGGGATTTTCTCTGATTTTTTGGGATTTTTCTTAATTTTTTGAGAATTTTATAAGTATTTTTCCTATTTTTTGTTATTTTTGGGCTATTTTTCTAATTTTGATAATTTATGAGGGATTTCTTCTTCTTTTTTTCACTCTTCTTTTTAGGTTATGGAGGGGGTATTTATAGAATTTCATTGGTGATTTTTCTTGATTTTTCGGAATTTCTTGGATTTATCTTGAAGTTTTAGCTTTATCTAATTAAAAAAATATTTTTATTGCATCATAAAATGCATTATTTTTACTACATCATCAAATATGTTTACTACATCATTCAGCCACGTTTGGCGCTGCTGGGCCGCATCACAGCCCGGCCCGCGGCTTGATGCTTGGGTCTCACAGGAACTAAATTATCATTTGTTAGATCTTTTTATCCGTAGGTTTGAATCAAGCAATTCTTAGACCATTGGAAAGCTCTTGGGCTCTACTTCAAGTTGAGATAGTTTTGGGCAATTTTGAAGCAAATTATATTGGGTCTAGGTTGTCCATATTCTACTAAGGTTTGTGTGGTCTTTTAGGCTCAGAATTGAGGTTTTTAGGAATTCCCTTAGCTAGAATTTCGAGGGGGTATCTACAAAAGTAAGCTGAACAAAAAAGATCATTCAAATTGAATGAGATTGGAAAGAAGACTTGAAAGACAAAACTAATACAATAAGGTAATTTTTAATATTTGTTTATCAGTTACAAATTTCTAATTATAACATGTAATATTTTTACAAGAGAACTATGACTTAGGATTTGTCTTTTAATGGGGGATGGGGGATAGAAATTATTTTATTAGATGTAGTCTTTTTGTGATTATCAAGTACTTTTTCTCTTTTTTATAGAATTTTTATTTTTACTGTAAGAAGTAATTTTTTAATAGAAGATAATTGTGAGATTAACAAAGGTAGTCAATTTAAGGTTTTTCTATAAGATAGAGGTTTTTTTATTTTTATTTTTTTGGAGTAACTCAGTGGGGAAGACATGCCCCTACCCGTTTTTTCATTGATTAGGGAATTAACTTTTTTTTAAGGTGTTAGTGGGTGGTGTCAATAACAACGTGGTAACTAGGTATGGGGGTGCTACCACCATGACCAAGCCCCTTTCCTTGATAGAGATTTTGGTAAAACTTTTAAATCACATCATGATATTGCAAAAATTATAGCCTACGAGAGATTTACAATGTTTATGTCTGTCTAACTTTAGCATTTATTTTAGAATATGGATTTTTGAAATATGATTTTCTCTTAAATTAGAGTTTTTGGTTTAGGTATGTCTTTGAAAATAACAATGTTTTTTTCTAGACATTAGGATTTTCTCATGTACTCTCTATCCCTATGAATGTTTTTATGCATATATATTGGAATTAAGAGGTCTTAATCTTCGATACTTAATTTCATTTTGGGTTATTACTTATTGTGCTATTTAATGTGGATTTTCTTCAAAGGCTTGCAATAATACTTTGGAAGATAGTTGTCGAATTAAGAATGAGTTTTAATGGAAGATAATCATCAAATTAATAGAGTGTTCAATTGAGAGGTTTTTTTTTTTATGAGATAGAGGCTTTACTAAATCTTTTAAACGACATTATAATCTTGCAAAAATTACAGTTTATGAGAGATATACAATATTTAGGTTTATATCTGAATTTAACATTTTTTTTGGAATAGAATTTTTAAACATAGGCTTTTCTCTCAAATTAGAATTTTTTGAGTTTGGGCTATGAATTTGAATTAATAATTTTTATTATATAAATAATAATAATACTTTGTTTCTAAAATATATATACAACACACTGCATTTTGCTTGTATCAAAACATAAATGGTATCATAGTATACAATCAAAATAAAAAAACATAAATGTGTGCTTTATGAAATTTTGTCAAATTAGTTCATGAATTTTTGGACCCACAGATGGGGAGGATTGACAGGTGGTTTCAATTGCAGCATTTTCCCGTATGAATGGAACCCGATTCCCATCAAGGGGACATGGCCGATTCTTTCCCTCTCTAGAGCAGGTGAGTTTTTGGGATGAAAGGGAGTTGCCATCTATTTTCAATTTTATCCAATTGTTTGGGCAAAATTCTTGGTCCAAACCCCTGAATTTTCCAAAATCTCCGAACATCAATGGGTTTCACCTAGAAAAGGAAAAGTGGGAACATTAGGGCCACTTCTTGTGGATCACTACGAACCAATTTACAACGAAAAGCATAGAAGTCAATAGCGTTTTCGTTCTTGGTGGTGGGGTTTTGTTAACTATGGCAGAATCCGGAAATTTCCCGGAGAGGTAAGGGCAATTTCTTTATCGATGAGGAACGGGTGGTTCCATTAATTCTTCTTTAATTTCAGGGTATTTTAGTAATTTTACTGCTATAAAGAATCCGTAAAGGCGTCCTTCCGATGTAGTGGGAGTCCCCGCCGGCGGTCGTATCTCTGCCTATCTCGCCGCAACGCCCCCACTTTCCATATTTGAACACAGGAAAGTGTTTAAGTTTAGAGAGAGAGAGAGAGAATAAGGAAATACGAACTTGTTGTCGCAGATAAGAATCCCTTTCCTTCAACATAAACCCTAGTTCCTCGCTTTTCTTGCGCTTTAGGAGTTGCAGAATAGCTTTTTATTCTTTCTTCTAGGGTTTGGGGTTTTTTATGGCTTCTGAGGATGTCGTTGGGAGGAGCGGGAGCAATACAACGGTAGGGTTCCAGAGCAAGGAATCGGCGGTGACCACATTTGTGAACCTGGCGGAGGAGGCGAGTGAGGGGGTGAAGGCTCCTGGACATGCCATTCTCAGTATCTGCAAATCTCTTGTTGCTGGGGGAGTTGCGGGAGGAGTGTCAGTCATTCTTCTTCTTCTTCTCTCACTCTCTCTCTCTCTCGCTCTTCTTGTTCTTTGTCAAATCAAATTCATATTCTCTATGGATTGTGTGCTTTATATTTTTGGTTGTTAGCTTGGGTTTGATTGATCATTTTGCTTCCTTGAACCCTATGGAAAACACGCTCACGACATTTGGCAGTTAATATCTCTCACTCTCTCTCTGAATATTAGGTGGTCAATGTTTTGGTTGTTTGAGAGAAGTTAGTATAGCCAACTTGTATTTGTAGGGTGTTCTTATTTGTGATCCGTTTGGAGTTAGGTTTTGCTATGCCTTAGTATTTATGGTTTGAATTTTGAAGAACACCATTTTAGGCCATTGATCGTGCACCCTATGCTGCTACTTTTTAATGATCGCTTACCGTTTTATTTCTGCTGGGTTTTCTTACTTTGTGTCTCGTTTTGTTTCTTAAATGTTAGCGTACTGTCTTTCGTTTGTTTCCATGTATTGTGCTTTAGGCACTACTTTTTAGCAACTCCACACCCGCTGGTGTTTTCAAAACTGTTATTGGTTATTGGAATACGAATTGTAGAATGCTATGTATGACTTTGTCCTTTTTCTGTTTTGATGTGTTTCGTTGGATGATATTTGATGTAAGTTTTTACTTCTTATCTTCTTAGTGAAATATTTTCTTTATAAATTCTTCTATTGCAGGTCCCGCACTGCTGTTGCACCACTGGAAAGGTTGAAAATTCTCTTGCAGGTGCCACAGCTCGCTTCCTTTGGCCAATACAAAACATTGTACCCTCTTTGTTATTTTGCCGCTCTCATCTATTGTCTTATTGTTCAAATGTCATTCAGTTGGATTCGGTGCAATTGTTTCATGAGCAGTGTTATAGTTCTTTTGTAGTTTAGTTGCGTTGTGGATGAATCTACGACATGAATCACAAAATAATCTAGACTGCTCTGATAGGATCCATGCTATTCAAAGCAAAATTGTACCCTAAGATCGTACCTATGGCGGTTCAACCGAATGAAAGCATTTATAGTTGATCCTTTGCTTCCTTCTATGAGGTTTAGACTAAGGACCTTTTGTTGTTTTGGTCTTTGTTGCTCTATTTACATTCTTAAAACTTTCTAATTTACCTACCTGCTTCAGAATTGAAAATCAAAATTTCCTTTTTTTTCTTCCTTGAAAATAAAAAAAATCTTCTGAAAATCTACATATACAAATTTTGAGTATTTGGTACTTACTGATTCGCTTTTGGGATTTTTGTCAGAGTTAATTACCTGCTAGGTTTATTAGCTTATTGACAACTTCCCTATCCTAAAGTGGTGCTCCTTTGGCAATTCTGGCCATTCATGATCTTTTGGGGGATTCCCTAGTAAGAATGATAATTGAATTTTTAGAATGGCGTTAGGAGTGTAGAGGTAGAAAATTATTTAAGTATGAAATATTAATTCATGAATATTCAATAGTAGTGATGGGTTTCTGATAGCACATGAGTGCTTACATTCTAGGCACTTGGAGAAAAAACTGGGTCTCATCTTTAAGATCTATTGGGAAAAGGCCTACGACCATGTAGATTGGTCTCTCTTGGAAGAAACAATGGCTAGAATGGGGTTTGGGAACTACTAGAGGAAGTGGATGAGGGGTTGCTACTCTAACCCACATTTCTCAATTCTAATAAACGGATCACCTAAGGGTTTCTTTTCCTCCTCTAGGGGTCTTTGCCAAGAAGACCCCTTGTGCCCTTTTGTTCGCTATCATAGAGGAAGTTTTTAGCGAATTGATCTCTCGATTGTACAACTCAGGCCTCTGAACTGGGTTCAAAAGCAGTACTAGCGGCCCCATGGTTTCCCACTTGCATTACGCCGACCACACTCTGGTGTTTATTGATGCCACCCTGGAGGATATTGAGTGCCTCCAAATTTTACTTAGGTGGTTTGAGTACGCCACAAGATTCAACGTTAATATGGAGAAGTCCACAATGATAGGGGTCGCAGTCTCACCTACGGAAACCAGAGCCCTGATTCCAGATTGGAAGTGTAAAGTGGAGGATCTTCCCACTAGTTATCTGGGGATGCCTGTGGGTATTGGTCAACCCAAGAAGAGACAATAGTCTAATGTCTTAGACAGAGTTGGTTAGCCGGATGGAAAGCAAGTTCATGTCTTTTGTGGGTAGAAAAGCCCTTATAAGGGCAACCCTGTCCAACACTCTCGTCTATCTTATATCTCTTTTTCATATGCCTACGGCGGTAGCTAATCGCTTGGAACAATTGAGGAACTTCCTCTGGTCTGGGGAATTTGAGTCTGAAAAGATCCACCTCATTGCATGGGAGAGAGTTTGCCAACCCAAGCAGCAGGAAGGTTTAGGGGTTCGCCTCCTCAGGAAATAGAACATGTGCTTCGTTGCAAGTATAGAATCCCCACTGATGCTTGGCTTCTGGAGGGAAGAACACTAAGTAGGACTTCTGGGGCCTGGAAATCCTTCCTGTCGGTTCTCTCTAAATTCAAACAATACATTCGGTTTCAATCGAGGGTAGGCAGTAGCATTCACTTTTGGTCCGACCATTCGTTGGGCCCCTCCTTGTTCTCTCTTGCCACCAATCCTTCTTCTTGGATTGCCGAAGAAATCCTAGCACCTGGCTGTACCAGGCCACTAGGGTTTGGAACCCATCTTTTAGACGTTCACTCTCTGATGCCAAACTCCTTGAATTTATCTCCCTCTCTGCCTTGTTGGATGATACTTTGTTTCCCTCTCTAGCCGGATAATATCATTTGGACCCTTGTTCCATCAGGCTCCTTCACTGTTTCTTCCTTTTACAACACTTTCTTCAACCACCTTCCCACCCTAACTCTGTGGTATCAAAGGTTTGGTCTTCAATAGCACCTTCGAAAGTGCAAGCCTTCAATTGGATTGCAGGTTCTGAAAGAGCACTAACAGTGTATCAACTTCAACACAGGGGGATTCCAATCCTGAACCAATGCGTTATGTGCCTCTACAAAGAAGAGAACAACCCCCACCTCTTCGTTCACTGCAACTTGGCGGATAACCTATGGAGCAGGCTCATGCGGCTCTTTGGTTTGACCTGGGTAATGCCAGCCTCCATTCCAGGCCTTTCCAAATTCGCTGAGGATTCTTCTTGGCCCAAAGCAGGTAGGCTCCTAAGGAAGGCGTCCATAGCGGCCACAATTTGGGTCCTTTGGATGAAAAGGAATTCAAGGATTTTCTGAGGAGTCAAGAGCGAAGCCTGAGCCCTATTCCACAAGATTCACACCCTTGTGATCTTTTGGGCCTCAAACCACAAGGCCTTTCAGGACATCTCTACTTCCTCCTTCCAACTTAATTAACAGCAAGTTCTCCTTGTTCAACATTATCGGCCTACTCGAGCTGGCTGCTGGTCCTCTCCACCGCTTGGTTCTGTCAAGTTCAATTTTGACGGGTGTTCCCTTGGGAATCCTGACCCTTCAGGCATTGGAGGGGTCTTCAGAGATCACCAAGGGAACATTCTAGGCTCTTTCTCCAAACACATTGGCCATGCAGACTCACAACTCACTGAGTCCTAGGCATTGCTCACGGGCCTCAAAATGTTTGACCCTGAGTGGGGTCAACCTCTTTTAGTGGAAGGAGATGCTTGTAATATTGTTACTTGGGTTGTCGGCCTTGCTAAGCTTCTATTTATGATGAGTGCAGGGATACAACCATCTCATGGACGCATATTGGAGGGAATCAAACGGCCTGGTGAACCAGCTAGCTAAGGAGGGAGCTATTGCACAGGTTGTGGTCACTTAGAAGTTCTTGGGACCCTAGCTTACAAGGCCGCAGCCTTCTTTTTGTACATCGGGTTTTTTGAGTTATCACCTTCCTCTCGAACCCCTGTTTTTACCTTTTTTGTACATTGTTGTATAGAGCATTGTTATAAGACCCTCCAATGTTTTGTATAGGACCTCTTCATCGAGGATACCTCATTTTTTGCCGAGAGGCCGGTATGTGGGCGCTCTCCCTGGACCATTGTATTTGCTTTCCTTTCTTTAATACAAAAGTTAACATTATCAAAAAAAAAAAAAGGAAAAAGAAAAAGGTAGAGGAGCTGCTATAATAATGGGAAAGCATTCAAAAGGGAGGGCCCATTAGGGTTTGAAAATGATGGGGGTTTTAACAAGCCAAGCCAGCTAAATGGGTGAGTCAGCCTGTGATTTCATGTTGTCGTTTCATTATAATATAATGAAACGACTCTTTTAGAAAACCATGTTTGTGGCAATACCCAAATTATGCATATGTGTTCTCCTCATTCCCATAAACAATTCCAAAAAGAAAAAAATTTGTAGTTGTACCTTAGAAAGGTCAAAACGAGTCCTCCACCTATAAAGGCCATATCGTCCATTTGATGGACATTTAGACGAGGCCTTTAAGAACACAAATTCTTTTTTTATTTTTCAAAATTATTCAACCAATGATGATAAGATGGCCTACAAAATTTGGGACAAAAAAAATCCCTGTAAGGCCTAGATGTAATCATCCCATAAAATGGAGGGCCTATGTTCATTGGGTTAAGAAATCACTTTTTAGGGTTTTTTTTTTCGAAATTTTGTTTTTTGAGATTGTTCATTCGAATGAAAAGAGTGTAGGTTTAAAAATTGGAGTAAAAGAATGGTTTTTGAAGGCTTATTTCATTATATTGTTATAAAACCATAGTTACCAGAATCTCTCCACCGACCTCGCGTTTGTGGTTCCGAAACCTGATTTCGTGTTTCTATTATGGAATCTCCACGGAAACCGTTTTTCGGAAAAGGAAACTCGATTCCTTAATTTCAGAATCTCGATTCGACACATTTTTATAAACCATTTTTTGGAACCAAGGAAACTTGATTCTTTAATTTCGGAATCTCGATTCAAAACATTTTTAGAAACCATTTATCTAGAATCAAGGAAACTCGATTCCTTAATTTTGTAATGTCGATCCAACACATCTTTAGAAACTTGAACCCATTAATTGTGTGTAGATGTTCCCAAATATATCGCATATGGTTTTCAACAAGGATTAAATCTTGATTCCACGTCAATTGGAGTAGAAATCTTCCTTCGAAGGCTTTTAGTAGTTGTAGAGTTTCATTATTTTACTTGTGCCACCTTGGATGGCCTTTACTTTAAATTTAAAATATAATCGGTAAATACAACACATACAATTAAAAGTAAAGCCATGGCGTAGACATAATCCTATTTTGTCTTTATAATAATGAAGTCAAAATCACAATTTAGAAATACTTGTCTTTTGTATATAATGACTGTAAGGTCAATTGTCAACACATTTACTGTAAAATTTGGGAAACCTTCTAATAAGAGACATCCAATATAGAATCTAAAGTTGATGAGGTTCAAGATGTGCTTGTGGCTTCCTTCTTCATAAAAATGAAAGCTCGAGTCTTGGTAGGGGTCATCAAACGCATTCCATAGTCCATATTATTGTAATTCGTAAATCTCAATCTCAAATTGGCATGGATCTCTGATCCATATGCTTCAGAAGCTTGATTCCAAATATGTTATAATCGCAATTCAAAACAATAACATATCTCTATTCCACATATGTCAAACTCGATTCCATAGATGTCGAAAACTCGATTCCGCATATTAATGAATCTTGATTCCTGGAGTGTTGATTTCGGGCGAATGGGAATCCAAGGAGGACGGAATCTCGATTCCATATGTAGATGCAACTTCGATCTATTGCTGTTGAAACACGATTCTCAAAAACTAGGAATCTCGTTCTTAGCGATTCCTATTGTATGGACAACAATTCCTAAGATAGGAATCTTCTAGCCGGTCGCGAATCTGGTTCATAAAACGATTCGGGTTCCCAAGTGTTTCTGACAACTATGTATAAAACATTTGCATGAAATCGTTCTCATTTATATACACAAACACACACACATAATTCTATATATATACACACACACCCAAATAATTATATATATATACACACACACACGCACATATAGACACACACACAAGCACACACATGTATATCTATATATATATATGGAGTAACTTTTATATGAACAAGGGCTGATGCAATAGTATATGCCGAGCGGTCCAGATTTAAATCTGGGCCAATATAATGGTTATGATAGCATTTTGTATTTGAGTTTTAATCATTTTCTACAAATCCAAATCACTTGAAATTTGGAGCGTCCACTCTACATATTAAAGTGCACCTAATAAAAATATAAAAAAATGGAAAGTGACCAAAATACATCAACTTATTTTTGATGAATTATTTCGCAAATATTTTTATTAGGTGTGTTAAGAATAGATGCTCCAAATATCAAGTGATTTGGATTTGTAGAAAAAAATAAAAACTCAAAAGATGAAACACGATTGTGGCCATTTGATCGGCCTCGTATACTATTGCATCATTCCTCGGGACTAACAAAATCATATATATATATATATATATATATATATATATATATAGTATAGTATAATTAGATATATATGTGGAGAGAGAGAGAGAGAGAGAGAGAGATGGATGGATGGACTTACGTAGCTAAGCTAATTTCTACGCCATTAGCTCATGGGAAAAAACCAAAATATTTTAGATGACCCTTATCCCAATGAACAGGCTCATGAAAAATCTGAAAAAACCTTCCAGTTTTTATTGAGGGGAGAGATAATGCAGTCAATATAGGCTGTCTGTTTCGTGAAAGAAAAAATGGGATTAGATTGGGGCCATTGGGGCATTTCTGTTACCCGAAATGTTGTTGATGTTCTCATCAACACTAGATAAACAATTAAGAGCAAAAGGATTGATTTTGAGTTATTAAAGCCTTGTATCCTAAATGAGTGGCTGATAACCATTGAATTTTCTCTCCTAAAGAAATCCGATTTGTAGGTCTTTTTTTTTTGGTTTTTTTGCTGCCTCGTTTTTTTATTTTTATTTTTATTATTTTATTTTATTTTTATTGTTCTTTGGGTTCAAAAGAATGTGTGTGCAAAATTTGGAGTCAAACAAACTCGTGTAGATAGTGTTTTTTTTTTAATTAGGAGATTCTCGGCTGTAAGCTAATGCTGTGGAAATTAACTTAGGCGTGTAGTCAAGTATTCCTTCCCCACCCACACCCACACCCACACCCACACCCACACCCACACCCACACCCACACCCACACCCACACCCACACCAACACCCACACCCACACCCACATACATATATATATCTTGACCTCATATCATATAATATAGAGACTATCGTATGTTGCCTTGTTTCAGGTTTGTGCTAGGTTGTTTATGGCTTGACTCAGGTAATTTATGTGCTTGTTATGGACTTGTTTAAGTACACAAGCGCATCCACCCAATCTCAAAATTGGGTGGTTCAATATTGAGTCAACTAAGGCCACACTCGTGGTTGTCCTTGGCCATGCAAGCCAAGCTTGAACATACCCAAGCTCGGCTGGTCTCGGCACGGCATGGCTCGGCGAAACCTAGGAAATAGCCTTCTGATGGGGTGTTGATGCCAAAGAATGGAAGAATGGGTATATACCATGCGTTTTTAAAGGCTTGAACCTTAGTTGTAGGAACCTTGTAACCAGGGTTGGATCCTGCTTCTTATTCCACAGTTGCTTCCCAAGCCGATCTTCCTAAACATGGACTTTCCCTTGTTCTTTCTTACCTTTCCTCTCCATGCAGTTACACTTCCTCTGCATGCACTTACACTCCAGTCTGTGCATGTGTTGGCTTGTCTTATATTTGTTAACAGAAATGGGTATTTTCAATTTCCAGCAGTCAAAGGCTAGACTAGTCATTGATTTCTTTGACTTCCTGCATGTTGCATTTGACTATTCAACATTGATTTAGCATATTAAAAGACTTACTTTGTCATTACATGGATTAATAATTTGTAATCAGTCTTTGTACAATATCATGAGGTAGGGTAGTGCTCTTGCCAGTATCTTTAACAAAATGACATTACCAACATGTATAAAATGTTTGCACTAAATACTGGATTCTTGGGAAGTGTTTTTGACAAAACTGATATATGTAGAAACATAATCTAATAAGTCATGTTCTTGTTGTCAATGAGAAATCTGGATATATGTAGGAGGGCACATTTCTCTGTTGTCACTATTGTTTTTAAATTTAATTTTGTGGTTAACATGGTTGTGTGGTGTGGTATTAACAGGTTCAGAATCCTCACAACATCAAATACAATGGGACAATTCAAGGCTTGAAATATATATGGCAAACTGAAGGTTTTCGAGGGCTCTTTAAAGGAAATGGAACTAATTGTGCACGAATTGTTCCAAACTCAGCTGTGAAGTTCTTTAGTTATGAGCAAGCATCAAGGTATTGTTTATTGTTCCTCTTGTTGTTGAATTTATTGCTAGATGGTGTAGATCGCATTTTGTCACCTTTTGAGGGGTTATTTTGTCCCTTTATGGTATATGTTATTTATGATTTTTAATTGATGGTATTTGTTCTCTGATACATTTATATGGCTCTATTATATGGTTTATAGACAGGGTCCCCATCTTGTTCATGAATATTGTGCTTCATTTTCTTAGATCTATTTTTAGATGGTATTATTTGAGCAGGTAGGGAACTAGTAAATTGAGTGTCTAGTATTTTGTGTTGCTTTGTACTCTTGTTTTGATATTTAATAATAGTCCCCCTTTGAGTGTGACTGGGTTCATGCAACCTTGATCATCTTCTTGGTTTCGAATGCCCAAGGTGCTTTGTGCACCTTTGTTTGCAAAAGTAATTTAGTGCATTGACTTAGGTTACTTTTGCTCCAAAAGGACATGGTTGGAAGTAGTTAGAAAAGATCTGGGAGCTTATGGCCTCACTGAGGGTATGGTCCTTAATTGAGCAGGATGGTGGACCAGAATTTTCATAGTCGATCCCAAATAGTTTGGAAAAGGCTCTAATGGTAATGATGGTAATGACTGAGATTACTTCGATAGGTGCTCTTAGAGATAAGTATGTGACCATATTGAGCTTAAGATCCCTTCTTACATTAGGATTGGTACAGCTGATAACTGTTATCTTTACTGCTACAAGACGAGCTCACTGTGTTGGATCCTCTTGAATCTGACCTGTCCATCAGATCTAGTGTAGGAATAATATTTTGCATAAAGACATTTTATATCTATACTAAGCCTGACAGTAAAAACTAATTTCTCGCAATTCTTATGTTTGGTGTTAGTTCAGTTTTTCCTTCCATAGAATGCTCTTCTGAACCTTGGTTGTTGTTAAATTTATTAAATCTTCTCTGTTGAATCATTATCATCATATTCTTTCCTAGATAATCTCTCTTCCTTCCACCAATAACCATGTAATCTCTCTCCATAAATCTCTCTTTAAGCTATCCTATCATATACAATATGGTTTCAAGTCGTTTCTTTTTCTCCCATGTTATCTCTCTCTCTCTCTCTATGGTAGGTTTCATTGGTGTTACCTAATTGCCTTCTACGCTTTCTCATATGTAATGATTTCTTATACATTGGGTCTCTCTCTTGCTAAACTTTCTGTTTCTCTTTCATACTTCAAATTATCTTTCCTTTTTGATTTTACTTCCTATGGGATACTATATTGGTTTCTAAAATTTAGATAGATTTTATATTTGGTTTCTATCATTTTCATAACCTAACCATGTTATCTTTTTTTTTTTCACACGTAACTTCCATCTAATACTTTTTGGCTATAGGTCGTGGATCATGCATAGTACTTGATTGCTTCTAACACGGATCATACCTCCTTTGATGATGCATTATTTGCTAGAAGTGAGAACAAAGGCAAAAGGAGCTGGGTTCAAGGATAAGAATGACTCGATGACAAAATCACTTGGGAGATAGTATGGTCATAGAGAGCTATCATTGTCACACTATTAGTTTGAATGGTGATGGTTGGAGAGTGGGTCCTACCAAATATTTCATTATTTCACGGACTACTTTCACGTCATCACATTCCACTTCCAACTCATTGATGGAATGATGCTAATCCTATGTCCATACTATTTCCAAGACGTGTCATAATATATGGACCCTTTTTATGTTTCATTGGTTAATGTTTGCGATTGAAAATGGAGATGATTTTCAGCCAATGATTTAGCAAAAGATCAGTTACCATTACCAATTGATGCAGTTGTTTATAAGAAGTTTTCATTACCAGGGATCTAATAGTTGGTTAATGACTAGCAAATGTGGTATTTAAAGAAACATGTATTAATAGTTTTCTTCTTCCCCAAGATATTGAACAATGTAAAATGGGCTAAAAAGTGTCAGCTTGAAGCTTGTGAGAGCCGCCTACTATCGGATAATGGGAAAGATGGTGTAGTTATAGTTTTCAATTGAATGAATTCACCTTTGTGTTTCAAACTATCCTTCCCATGCCTTGTTGGATAGTTATTTTGGTCAACTTGAAACGAGATGAGTTGTTTCCATAATTGCAGAAAAATAACCGAAGCAGTTTCACTGTTATTAAGTCCCATTGGCACCTTTTCATTTTGGATTTCTTTTGTTCACCTTACTCATTAGGAAAAGTTGTTCACGAGTCAGCGGGTGCAAGAGGCCTTTGAGTCAGCAACGTCACTCTTTAAGATGGACGCTGTAGAAAACTCACAGGGCTTATACGGTGGAGAAATTTTTTTTTTTTTCAAAAATATCACATTTTAGATATAAATTTTATTTTTCATGTTCACGATCATCCTAACCTAGATCATGAATCCCTAAAATTTTAGATCAATAATCCATTTTTAAGATGGTTTAATGGGAGGCCCGCATGTGTTTAGTATGAGTCAGTTGACTCATAGAAACCCCATCCTCGTTATTCCTTTTGAAATGTCACTCTAAAAATCTACATGTTTGAGTTTGGTTGGCAAGCATCAGGTAGATATTCCTTAAGACTAATTTTACTTGCATTGTCCCTAACTTCTCTGTTTGCTATTTCTCTCTGCAGTGCTATTTTGTGGCTTTACCGGCAACAACCAGGCAATGGTATAACCCTTTCTTTCACGTGTTTGTTGGTATTAATTAATTTATGCTGGTGTTGCTTCAGCATGTGCTACAATGGAACTCTTACATATCATAACATGGTCTTGAATCATAAAGCTTGTGTTTATATTGTATCTCAGCAAACAACACCAGATTGTGTTTATATTGACATGCTATATGCTATTCCTTAATTAACACTGTCCATGATTGAAGGGATTTAAGCAACTATTATCTGTATTTTGAACTTTAATTTTACTTTATGAAGTATCTCTTTCTTGTGTCACATGTGGGATAGGGCAAAGGGTACACTATCCTTTGAGTTTTGGTATTGATCAGATCTTGCTTCATTCCATTCTGATTTGTGGAGTTGCGTCTTTTCCATTCTCCAATTTCTTGTGGAGTTTATACAGTCTATAATTGGAGTTCTTTGTTTAGTTCTGTTTCTCTTTCATGGATTCCTCTTTTTGTTCACATGCAGACTTTAGTATGCCTCCTCCTTTTTGAAGTCATAACTTTTCACTTGGATGTCTTTCTTTTTGAGGCGACTTAAAATTTCAAATTGAAGGTTTCTCTGAGATCTACGACTACCATCTCTTGGTTTTTCCTAATTTGGATGGTTTCAGGCCTCAAATCTTGTCTGAACTGCAGCTCAAAAATTTGATTATGAATCTTTAGGATTGACTAAGAATGTTTGAGACATTTGCATAATGAATCTTCATTGTTCTAGGATGAAGGCTATACAAAAAGTAGCATTTACCAATAGAAGTTTTTGGTTGGATTTGTATTCCTCAATCATTATCGTTGAATCAGCTGCTTTTGAACCCTTTTTTGGACGCAATTCTCCGCTTCTTAATCACCCGAATTGCAGAGGGAATCAGCAGGCAATGCAGCAGAAGCGAGGCACAGGGAACCTCCCTATTATCTTTTTATATATTCTGAATGTCAATCAATTCTATCCACTTTCAATCCAGTTGGTACAGGCATCAATTCTATCCACTCCATTCAATCCAGTTGGTACAGGCATCTTGATTCAATTTTTCCGTCCAAAAAAAATAAAAATCAATCAAATCAATGTTTCGGAAGTTCCATCCGTCCCACGAGGGAAATGTGTTGTAGTGGTCAAAAGGAGTAGCGTATTCCAAAATTGAATACTTCCTTAATTCCTCGTCCCCTTCCTACAATCTTTCTCACACAATATTGGTCTATATAATTTATTTAGTTTATTTTTTGGGAGGAGGGAGGGATGATCCACATACCCAATTCTTTGTTGGGTTTAGAGAAAGATATAGAGGTACCCATTCTGGTCATTTTTTTTTTGCTGCACACTAGAAAGAGATTCTTCATCGTGCTCATTTACTGTTGAGAGAGAGAGAGGTTGGAGAGGGTGGGGGTGTGAGTGAGAGGACAAGAGAAGAGAGAGAGAGAGAGAGAGAGAGAGAGAGAGAGAGAGAGAGAGAGAGGTAGGAGGTAGGTAGGGTAGGGTAGGAGGTAGGAGGAGGAAGGAGGAAGGAAGGAAGGTAAGGTAACGGTAACGGTAAGGGTTAAGGGTAAGGG
>NW_006499207.1:4010755-4033750 GCF_000471905.2 Amborella trichopoda | reverse complement strand
GAGAGAGAGAGAGAGAGAGAGGTTGTAGAGGGTGGGGGCATGAGAGAGAAGGCAAGAGAAGTGACCAAGGGTTTTGAGAAGTGAAAGGGGGAGGAATAGAAAGGGTGGAAATGGGATAAGGCTTATTGTTTATTGCAGTTACAAGGTTGGAAAATTCACCCGCTCGAGCACCTAGGCAGTCAGAGGCCTTAGTCGCATCACTAGGCCTAGTCGGGCGAGAAGGGGGCCATGTCACAATGCGGGGTGAATATGCCCCTCGGGTAGGGGCGTTTTTGATCTTTTTGCCCCTCAGATTCTTGTGTTAAAACCATGGGGTTTAGCTCCCGAAAACTCTTGGAGAACCAATTTCAAGCCAAAAACATGCTCAAATCTGGATTTCTTGTGAGAAATCCAAGATCTAATGCAAATAAATTTTTTTTTTGGATTTCTTGTGAAATCGAAAGGCATTTACACCCAATGGCTTGAAATGGTTGTGAAAAGTGGTTTTGGGCAACCAATGTTTGCCCTTTCGAAGCTTGAAGGATTCCATTTTCCGGGCTAACGATTTTCAAGTTTTTGGATTAGGGTTTTATGAGAAACTATATTATTTTTATATATAATTTCTATAGATGATTTTCTTTATTGTTTGACTATTTTATACACTTTATGATTTATGAATGTACGGATTTACTGTTTGGTTTCTTTTTTTTCCTTTTGAAATTAGGTATTTTAACTTGTATCCAGGGGGGTTTGGTATTTAACCTAGCCCTAAAAAAAAAAAATTTCTTACTTGACATTTGGGTGCCCATCTCTCTAAGCGCCCTACGAGGCAGGCGTCAAGGCGTCCTAGGCCCCTCATTGCCTCGGCTTTGCCTAGTGAGTTCTCCAACCTTGGTTACAAAGGGTTAAAATAAAAAAACGAGGGAAGGGGCTTGGGGTTGTGAATAAATACTTCGAAAAAAAAAAATAATGCCGCTAGATATTTTAAAGTTCGGAGGGGATACTAGGATATTGATCCCAATTTTAGGGATTATTGAGATATTTTCCCTATATATCATCACCATCATCCGAGCCTTATCCCAATTATTTGGGGTCGGCTATACGAATCTTTTTCCGCCGTTCTACTCTCAAGGGATACACCTTCGGTCAGATCATAAGTCATCATATTTCTTCTCTCTACTTCCATCCATTTCCTTTGGGGCCTTCCCCTTGCCCTTGTAGAGCTTCCACTTAAACCACATTACCCTTCCTAATTGGTGTTATATTAAGTCTACGCTGCATATGGTCGGCTCACCTAAGTCTATTTCCCCTCATATATATAAGATCTATACATGGGGTTTGATGAGTTTAGAAGGCTCCCCGAGGCGGGGGGGTGGGGTTTAGGGAGGGGATTGCTGGTGTGCGTTGTTGGGGTTCTGTTCTTTAAGAAATCGAGGTTGTGAGATAGGCAAGAAAAACTAGAGAAAAGTAAACAGAAAGTGAAACATTAGTACATCGAAAAGGGCATGGCCCCCACAAGTGCTCTAAAGCCCATAAAGTTAAATAGGAATTTATGGACCCAAGATAAGTGGTGGTGTTATTAGTTGGTCCATATTTTGGATCATCCAACAGTCAGGTCCTAAATTTACCCCTTTTTTGGGGAAATTATTGCAAATATCCCTTTAATTTTCACTCTCCCATTTTTTGCTGTTTATTATGCCCAAAATGCTTTCGTCACAGGTTTGTTAGGTCTGTGAAGGCTTTACTGACCTGTTAGGTCTATGAAGCTCTGTTGTTATGACTAGGGAGCAACCCTTGGGTGCCTTTTACGAACCTATAGGTATTGAAAGGTCCCAAGCAGCCAAATGATGCACCCAACCCTTCAATTTATCATACCTATTTTGAAAATTGAAGGGTTGGTTGCACCACTTGAGTGCAGACCTTTACGGACTTGGTAGGTCTATAAGGGGTCCTTTATGGATCTAATAGGTCCATAAAGGTCCTAAGCACCCAAATGGTTCTTCCTGGGCATAAAAGGTGAGCTTCACAAACCTAACAAATCTGCAAAGCTTTTACAGACCTTTTAGGTCCGTAATGATGATGTTTTGGCCATTTAAAAAATAGCAGAAAATGGGTTGCACTTAATAAATAAGAATATTAGGTATATTAGAAATTTTTGACAATTAGAGGGATATTAGCAATAATTTCCATTTTGTAATTCACATTTACCCCCGTTCAAAGGTTCAACTTTCAAAGTACAAAAAATAGGAAGCGTTTGGGTGTTTCAAAGTCAAAATTTTGAACCGCTCAAAGCACACAAAAAAAAAAAACGTTTTTGGGTGGTTTGAAAACACACAAAAACTGTTTAGGTGATTTGGAAGTTGGAATTTTGGGCTGAATTTTTTTATTTCTTGGGGCTGTTCAAGACTTGGACATTCATACCACCGAAACACGTTATCTGGTTTGTATTTTAGGTAATTTGGGAGAGGACTTTTGAATCGACCGAACTCAACTTTTTTTTTTCCTTTTTTACCAAACATTTTGTTTTTTGGGTATTTCAGGCTGTCTCAAAGTTATTTCTGATTTTTTTTTTGCGTTTTTGTCTGCTCTAATATTGTACTTTTGAACTGAGTGTAAAATAGGAAAAAAAAAAACTTGAAAATTTGGGATCCCAAATTACCCAAAATATGGACCAACTTATAGTGCCACATCTTATTTTCGGTCCCTACTTAAATTTCCCAAGTTAAATTATGATTTTTACCGGATTTTACCCCTTCTAGGAAGAGAAAAAAATGGTTATTCAACATACTTTTTTTAACAAGAATATCCTAATGAAAAAGAGTTCTTTAAAAGGGCATTGTTGTTGAACTTTATAAAACTTTGACTTCTGTATTACCATTTTCCACTTTAATATTCTGTCTTTTAAAGACTAAAATATTAAACCATAGAGTATACACGGGTGTTTTGGTATGAAATGTGCTAAAACCCTTTCATTTTCCTTATCCACCTGAGGTTTCATCATTTGCATCGGTCCTCATAACCTGCAACCCGATGTAAAGTCTTGTATATGTTTCTGGCCTCGCGTTTTCTTTTCTCATCCTTGTCATACACACATTTTAAATAATTAAATATTACAGGGCAAAATGGTGAAATAAAAAGAGTTAAATGTTTAAGCCATATGCTACTCCATTGATGTCTAAGATCTCCATGCGTTTTTTATTTTAATGCAATGGTAAAACAGTCATAAGAAATTTTTTCAAAAAAAAAATATAGAGAAATAATTTGATTTGGTGTGCACATGCTTTTAAACTTGCACAATGCTATGATGGGAGTATGCATAGCGTGATAGAAATGGAACCATGGTAGTGATCGATTTTACCCTGATTCTTGTGATACTGCTGAAGTGCTGCTGGTGATATGTCTTATCTATCACATTATTGCTTTAATTAATTAAGTTTCTAATGAGATAATGAACTGTGCTGTTAGTATGTTGTGATTTTTTTATTCTTCCAAGTTTTAGTCCAGGCCTATTGTTGCTCCTTTGTAACTCCTCTTATTCTGTTTTGGTATTGAGATTAATTCTTATCTAGCAAATAAGATAGCAATATTGATAACAGTCATATGCATAATCCATATCACTATTTTCTGGCTCTTCGTAAATTAGCGTTCTGTTTGGTGCTGTGTCAGGCAGTGAATGTTGTTTTAAACATGGTTTGTATAGTAGCCATATTACTCTATTAGCATAGTTCTTAAAATATGTGTCGGGGATGTGATTTAACTTTATTTTTGTTCCAATCTGCAGAAGATGCACAACTCACACCAGTTCTCCGTCTTGGAGCCGGAGCTTGTGCAGGAATTATTGCTATGTCTGCAACTTATCCTCTGGACATGGTGCGAGGAAGGTTGACTGTCCAGGTATATTTGATGATTGGTTTATCTGTACTCATGCATGGGATTCACAACATTAGTACTTGTTTTTGGCAATATGTGCGACTGGCTCTATGCTTGAATCATTTTGGTTTTTGTTTTTTGACTTTTTTCTCCATTTTTCTTTTGCAGACAGAGAAGTCTCCTTATCGGTATAGAGGAATGTTTGACGCATTATCAACGGTTTTGCGGGAAGAAGGCCCTCGTGCCTTGTATAAAGGCTGGCTTCCTTCTGTTATTGGAGTGGTTAGCACAATCTATGACCTCTAATTAAGTCCAAACTTTGAAAATATTTTTACTAATGTCGTCTAGGAACTCCATTCAACACTGACATTCATCACTTCTGTTATGAAAGTATTCCACTTGAGATCTCTCAAACATGCTTTACAGAAATGTTCTCGTTCTTTCAGTCCTGCAAATATATGGCTTTGAGTATCTTAAGCCAGTTTGAGTTTGGATTTTTCAGATAATTAAATGGATAAGTTGCCATAGGGTAAATGAGTAAGCGTGAGTCTACGAAGGCTATTTATGATGTATTCTGTCATTTGCTTGTTGGAGTGATTTACTCTTTATGATCATAGTGTTTATTTAATTGACATAAGTAAACGAAACTATTCTGTGGTTCACATAGGGATTTGAAGTACAAAAAATTTATGTGTGTTGACTGGAAACCCATACTATTTTATGCTTTTCTTTTTTAAAAGAAATGTCTCGTTTTCAGTTACGTTATGTTATGCTTGATGTTAGTTTGGGTTCATAATTTTGCAAGCACACTAATAAGTACAAAGTGTAGACAATGGCTTGCTGAATTAGCTCTTTATGTAACCCATTGAGGATAGTAGTATTTGGCATATGAAATCCCGGTACCTGAGCATTTGGAGTTGGCGATGACAAATTGCAGATTTGTGAATGCTAGCTTTATTAAGTTAGATTCAGTGTTGATGGTTGAACTGCTGGTAGGACCCTTGATATATCTTGTGTTTGGTTTGTGAGAACATTCTTTAGTATTCAATCAAAGTATTTATTAGGCTAGAATCAAATTACTGTGAAGATTTAAACGGGAACACTCCTCCCAAAGGATGTTGTATTGCAATCCTATTAATTTTCTGTTGTCTAGAGGAACATTTCTGATGCCAGAAGAATATGGTCAGATGTGTTCTCCATTTACATGAGGGTATTGGTGGGCCAAATTTTGTATTCTCCCTGGATTTTGTGATTGTTTGGGCATGCTAGCAAAGAAAGGAGTGTTGGATATACCGGATTTTATATGAGTGCATGTTTCAGTTTCATCTTTAGCTTCTTGTTATATTATTCATTTGTAGTGAAGCAAAGTGGACATTTTAATTGGGTTCCTCGTACTGAATTTGAAGCATTTTGATTGATGCTACTATCAAATAAAACCTTATCTATAGTTCTGCATTCTATGCATTCTATTTTTACAGCTGACGTGTTGTTCTCCTTCAACTGAATTATACATATTGCATGTCTCTATCGTCCACTCCAACTCTGGTCTGCAGTTTTCAAAATCCTTTTGCATATGACAGCATTGAAATTTTTTATTTAAAGCTGAATGCTGGAGGTTGATGCTTGAGAATGTAACTTAACCCAAACAAAAGTACAATGAAGAGCTTGAGGGTCAAGGGCTCACTATGTACGACAATTACAACTGTCTAGGGAAGTGTTCAATCCTTTGGCCCTTGGATTATCCCTTACTCATACCATGAAGAAATATTCTTCTCCATGTCATCACTCCAAAGGTCACAAATTTGATTTTTTCCCACTTATCTTAGGGTTTCTAGGCTGCCACATTTGTCTCTACAGATCCCTTCTTTGCAAAAAATGAATAGAAATCAATATATCTTTTACAAGTACATGATGTAATTCATCATTATCGTCATCATGTAATTCTTCACTTCAATTTTCTGCAGTTTCTAGGTTGAGCACTCCTCACATAGAGTTGCATAATTCCTCAATCTTTCATGACTTCTATTTGAAATTTTGTTATCATAAAGTACACACATAGCACAATAATAGGACTCAGAATGAACCTTAAAGCTTTCCTATCAATGAAAGTACAATTAGTGACTTCACATGTAACACCTTTTTATTTGCTGCATAAAAGAAAGTGCGCATCCTCTGATTAAAAGTGGGTTATCTCACCCATTGTTGTATAGTGGGGCCCACACCCGTACCAAGGTGGTCCCTTATGTCTTAGGGGTCCTCATAATAAATAAGTTATTTTAAAACTTATAAAATGACTTTTAGAAAATCATTAATACTTTTACTTTCTCTCTGAATATTCAAAACAAAATTAATTGTTTTTAAATGAATCTGATGGAAATCGGATCCAACTTCGTTAAGGAAAATGCAAAAATAATGAGTCAGCCCATCTCTACTGGTGGTTATGTCCCGCACTCACTTTCTCAAATTGACTCAGTCGTTCCCATGACCCACAGTCCATCACAAGGGTTCATGATTGGATTTCCAAGGCCAGCTGATAGGTGATGACAACATAATCCTAGTCTATGGACTATAGGTTCTCCCTAGAGACAAGCTTAGGTCAAACAGACGTGTGCACACTCATTACAATTGGTGCATGGGGGCTATCTCTAGCACATGTTCCTGTAACACCCTCAATGGTGTTTATATCCCAATACGGCTATCATATGTTCAAGCCATGTGATGTTCTTGGTGAGGGTTTGGCTCTTGTCCCTTCAGGCCTACCAATCACAAATAAGGGCCACAAAGTCCCTTGGCCAACTACCCTGGGCATCTCTCTGACCTCATCAAGGGTAAACCCTGCAAATCCATCTCGGTTGTGCTTTGTGCCCAGTTATCATAGGTTGTAGAATTCAACTCAGCCTAGCTCTTCAAGCCTAGTTTGAGTCATGACATCAATATTGCCAACTTAGGGCCCTCTGGAGCATGTTCCTTTAGTCCCTCTGGACAGTACTCCCACATGATTTATCATGTCACTATAGTCATAGAGTTATGTGGCCATTTAAAGCCTTATGAGGGCATGTAAAACTAACACAACATGTTTGAGATGTCCCACCTTGTAATAATGGGTGCATGAATGCCATGCCCTATTGATTGAGCAACAACCTCAACCGTTTACTGTCGTTTGCAATAGTACCGCTTCTATCGTCTATTAGGGATTGGGGTACATGTTTTAGGGAAAAAATTCATAACTTCTTACCTTTCTTCTCTTATGAAGAGTCCACATAATTTAGCAATGGGAGCTTGGCTTGTTCCAAAATCTATCATATTTCAGTCTTAAATTCTGAATTGAGTTTATTAAACTCATGTCTTATCTTTTGCCAAAATTTCATTAGCTAGACATTCGATCAGAAGGTGGTAGGTATAACATATAAAATTTAAATTCCCCCATGTATTCTACATATATCCTTAATAAGCGAAAATTGTTCGACTACCATGTTGGCAGTGCCTTTGTAGTACTAAGCAATCATCGCACATAATATAATGAAGACTCAATTTGTTTGCCGGTAAAACCCCTCAAGTCAATTTTGGGATACGGAGCGGACCATAGTAGTGACATTAGTGATGTACTGATGGTGTTTGTCTTGAAGTCTGTTAAAAGATAGTTCTTGCCATTGTCAACCTTCACTTATTGGTAATTGTACCGTCTCCAAAGTTGAATAGATCTAGTCCAGTGTTTGAAAATTCGGCTGCTCAGCCGCCTAGGTGGCCAATCACCTAACACGCCTAGGCAGCCAATCGCCTAAAACGCCTAGGCCCCTGCCTAGGCGCTACAGTCAAGGCGGCTGCCAAGGTGTCACCTCGATGCAGGTTGTTCAGAGCGAAAAAAATCCCCTACGTGCCTTTTAGAGAGAGAAGACTCCCCCAAAACCTCTATTTTGTGATTTATTTAAAGATCGATAAATTATGAATTCTTCTGTAATCAAAGGCAATGCTTCGTGGTAGTTTTCGGAGCTTCAACTGGTCAATAGTGAGGACTTTTAGCGATCGAATAGGCAAAGTTTGGGCCGACATCGTTTCAATTTGATATTTTTAAGAGCCATGATGATATTTGAGTAAGGGTTTTGATTTTTTTTGCTATGATGTATTATGTTTTGAATCATTTGATTTTTTTTATTTGTAGCTTTTTTTTCCTTTTATGATATATGTACATATTTGTAGTTAGTAAGATTGATTTTTTTTTTGTTGTGATTAATTAATTACTAACTTGTTTGGACGATGAAATTGGTCCTATATTGAATTCTTTTATGAATAATTGGTTCTTATTTTGTACAATATGTGATGTTTTGATATCCTATTAGTTTTGTTATACTCTTTTGATATTTTTTACATATTTGTAGATGGAATATTTACCGATTTGGACTTGTATTTTGTGAATAGTCATAAACTTTGGAATAAATTGATATTTTGTGAATATTTGATATCCAAAACCAAATCTTATGGATATAAATTAATAAATAATAATTATATTATACCTTATATCTTAATTCTTATGTGAATAGTTCCTACCCATCCAAAAACGCCTAGGCGCCCTCCTGTAGGGCTGGCTTTAGCACCTTCACTTATGTGCTCATGTGTCTCCTGTCTCTTTTATAGGGCATACACCCCCATAACTTCATTTGCCTCTTCGATGTGGGAGTAATCCCACACAGTGGAGAGGGAGGGGTGGAGTTAGCGAGAGAAACAAGTATTCTATTGAGATTCAAAGATTGGCCTGCTGGCCACTATTTCGCTTTTTTGAATAGTAAAATAAAGGATCTTCCAACAGCTTTTAAAGGTTCACGTGAGCCGTATGTACACACCTCACACCCTCCTTTCAATCCTTCCACGTGCGTGCATTTATACAAATTATCTTCGATTTCTCCAAGTCATGCAATGGAATTTAAGAGACACCAAGCCATTGAAGCCAAGAAGTTTGCCTACTCGATTAATGCAATTAAACTCCGTAGGTGGGAGGGGTGAGAGAGAAAATTGTTGTTTTGTGGGGAAAATATTTTAGTCCCACATTGAAAGATTTAGAGAGGTAATGTGGGGATTTTCTATAAAATGAAGGGTAGATTTTAAAAGAGGGGAGAAATTTCTGGTTCTTGGTCCGGTATGGGGCGGGTCCCCTAGTACCCGGACCCGGACCCGGACCCGGACCTGGACCCGTACCCGAGAATCTTCGGGTACATTATAAAGGACCCGAACCCTACCCGCGGGTCCAAGGTTTGGATACATACCCGGACCCTTGTTGGGTATACCCGGTGGGGTCCTGGGTCGGGTCTGGGTGCATGAACAATGAACTTTAGATATCAGAGAAGGCATTTTGCACAGTAGAAGGGAATGCTAATCTAATATCATGTTAAAACTCTATTGCCAAATGCTGGTGTGTCTTGTGAACAATAACAGAACACGTAACATGGAACAAACATTATCTTGAAAAGTGAAGGCGTCCATGCATCAATCCTTTCCTTTTATATGGTATATATATTTGCAATGATTGCTCTAGAAGAAATAATGAAGTACGAGTATGTCTAAAAGATGACAATTATCAAAAATAAAATACACAGAGAAGATTAAACAACAATTTTTTTTACAACTTGCCATGGCTTCGTCTGATGGAGCCACCCTTTCCTCTTTCCCTCCCCTATACCAGATATGTCCACTGGCTTCGTCCCTCTCCTTTGCTCTTCCAGATTCCTCCTCCACCTATTTTTGACCCCCCCCCTCCATTTCTTCCTCGTCACCCCCTCACTCTCCTCCTCCCCATCAGCCCATTGCCTCCTTCCCTCCACCAACCTCTTGTTATCCTTCTTCGACACCTTCTACCCTCTCTCTCTCTCTCTCTCTCTCTCTCTCTCTCCCCCTCTCCTTTGACCTAGTCATCTAGGTAAACATGAACTTTGCTCATCCTTGGTGGGCCATTTCAGCCTAAGAAGAGATGACATTTGTCGGGTAGAAAAATCGGGCCAAGCATTTTGGAAAGACCCGAACATCTGCTGTTGACACCTCTCCAATGGCTCCTCCTCGTTCATTTTTCCCTCTGAGATTGCTGCTTCCAAAGCCTTGAACTCTAACCCTCTTTTGTTCAAGGGAGCCTCTCTGCCGGTGACTTCGTGGTCTCATCTTTTGGGAGCCTTCACGAAGCAGAAAGTCTGGCTCACGGTCTCTGACATTCCTTTGCATGCCTGGCATCCATCAACCTCAAGCTCATAAGACTTGACCCATTGGAAATCCACCGAAGTCCTTCCCCTTGGTTCTATCCAGCTGCTTATCAAAGTTCCCCCCTCTCCATTCCATCCAAGCTTTGGGTATCCCTAGAGGGGTGCTTCTATTATATCTCCAACACTTGGGCCTTGACCTCCCCTCCCATTTCTCACCATCTCCCAAACCCCCTGTTGTCACTTCCCCTTAGCAGACATTGGTGGCTGGACTCTGTCCAGATATGTAAGCGGAGAAATCGCACCTGCAACCGCTTTTTTCGCCACCCCACAGACCACCTTCAATTGTTTTTGGCACCCGTTGCTCCCCACTCTCTCTCTTCATCAAGGCCTACCTCCCCCAGCTCGACCTGGCCCATCCCCTTTCCTAGAGGTAGCATCACCTGGCATGCGCCTCACTCTTCCTCACCCGCTAGCCATCTGTGACCTGCTCGTGCCACGCCCCCTTTTGCACTTTTTCATGGTGAACACGCTCCCAACCTCCTCTTCCCCTCTCAACTGTCCACCTAGTCTCACATGTCTTCCACATGGCATGATCCCAACCACTACTGATCGGCACACTCCCTCATCGATGAACTCTCTACGCTCATTCCCTCCTCTCCTCAAGTGCTTAGTCCCCTCCTTCACCACTCTGTCTCCTCATATGTCTGACAGTACGCCTCCTGTACCCTACCCTCCGCCTTCCTCCTTACACCTGAATGATGTCTTTCCATTCTCCCTGCAGAGCCGCCCTCCTCGTACGGCCAGAGGACACTTGTCGTCTCCCCATCACACCCCTCTCCCACCTCGCTTCATCCTCGCCCTTCCTCCTCTTCGCGTCTTCTCGAGACAGTATCTTTGCCTCTTACTCTCAAAACTTCCTCCCCAGTGGCCTTATTTTCATTTCCCGGTCATGCCACCGACATCTCACCCCTCCTTCCTCAACCTCCTCCTCCTCGGCCTAGGGTTGGCCTCTACGTCATTATTGACCTCCTACCCCCTCCCGCCAGCTCCTTATGACCCCCTCTCTCCTCCCAACCCCCTCTCTTCAAGTTGCTCCCTCCCTCACCTCCTCTTCTCGGGACCTCATACCCTTTGAACACTTTGCTTGGCTTCCCTCTCCTTTTGTACCTCATATTTTCGCGCCAGCCCCTTCCCTCCCATGGGTGCCCCCTCTTTCCCTGCTTTCCCTGTCCTCCAACCCTGGCCCCACCTCTTCGGCCCCTCCCTCTCCCTGCCCACATCTCCGCTTTTTACCACTTCCCTTTTCTCGCTTTTTCCCTCTCTTTTCACTTAACTCGTGGCTCCCCCCCACCTCCTCGGTCTTTCAATCCACCTCCCTTGGCACCCATTCGTATCCCCTCTTCCTCTTGTTCTCCCTCTACCTCTCGTCTTCCTCCTGCCATCTCTACCAGCCCCTCTCATCCCACTGTAACTCTTCTTCCTCCACCCCGTTCTCTTCCCTTTTCCAGTGACACTCTTTTTTCCTTAGGGCTTGCCCCTCTTTCTTCTTCTCAGTCTTCAACCCCCCCATCTCAGCCAATGATGCTTCAAACTGCGCCAGCTACCTACGGCTCAGCCACACTTCCTTCTCCCTCCCCTCCCTCAGTCCGCTCCTATTTTATTAACAATATTGACATGGCGCAGGGTGACATCAACCAGATTATGAGGATCATTGGATTAAATTTCGATGGCTTGAAAGAAGACGTCGAGGCTTTCTTCTGCTTTAACACCCAAACCTGTTTAAAAGTAAGTAAAAAGAAAGGTCAGAGAGAACTGTAGTACCTCATCTCTGGGATCAACTACAACTCGAGCGCATTGCTAACTCATGCGCCTTAGCAACAATTGCATCTTCCGCGGCGCATCTCATCCCTAGACGCTCTTCTAGGCGCCCCCCTCCGTGATGCACTCTAATGAAGCTCCTTGTTTTGTATATCAGGGGCCTCAGATCCTCCTTCAAGAAGAGTTCTGTTCGCTTCTTTTGCTCTATCCACTCCCCTCTATCCTCTCTCTCATTGAGACTATAAGCACCCATCCACCTCCCTCAGCATGGTCCGTCAAGTGTGGGGTAGATGGCCCTGCCGATGGTTCACCCTCTAGGCTAATGGAGCATCAAGGGGCATATGGATCATCTGGGACTCTACCTCCCATTCTCTCTCATCCTTCCATATCGCCTCCTTCTCTAAAACTCTCACCCTCAACAGGGTATCCAATGGACTCCCTTGGAAATTCACTGTGGTTTACAGACCCAACTCGGACTCGACTAGAAGTGCCTTGTGGAAGGAACTAGACAATCTCGCCTCTTGCCCACCCAGGAGGTGGTGCCTTGGGGTGACTTTAACATGACCAGATGGTCATTTGAGAGAAATACATTGCCCAGGGTCTCTCAATCGGTGCTGGACTTATCAAATTTTATCTTGTGCCATGAGCTCATTGACCTCCCTATTGAAGGGCCACCTTCACGTGGTATACGCATTCCTCCTCCTCCCCTTCCCTTTCCAAGATAGACTGCTTCCTCTGTATTCTAGACTAGGACTCCATCTTCCCTGATACCCATGTCTTGGCTCTTCTCAAACCCACCTCTGATAACAAGCTTATCTTCCTCGACACCCTCCGAGCCACTGGTTAGACCCAGGCCTTTTAGATTGGAGTTAGCTTGGCTTGAAGAACTGAGCCTCCCCACTTTGGTCTCCTCCTGGTGGTCGTGCTTCTATATCCTTGGAAGGGCTGGGTAGTGCCTTAAAAAGATCAACTCCTCTGAGCCTCCCTCAAAACATGGAGTCGAAATACCCAAGAAGCTTCTCTACTGCAGTTAATCGACGAATTGGATCTCCCAGAGGACTCTCGCTCCTTGAGTCCTAATGAATCTCTTCTCATAACTCAACTCAAAACTGATTACCATAACCTGCTTGGAACCAAAGAGATCTACTGGGTTCATTGGTTCAGATTGAAATGGCTGAAACAAGGGGATCTCATGATGGCTTTCTTCCACCGAATAGCCAATTGTAGGAGAAGGGACAACACCATCACCCAAATCAAGCTCCAGTACATTGTCCTAGACTAACCCCATTTGATGGAAAGAGCCATCCTCAACTTTTTTCAAAATCTTCTCCAAGCTTAAGCCAGACCTACCCCAAAAATGGACGATATAATGTTCTTGACCAGGTCTTATGGCTAGAGCGTCCTTTTACCTAAGATTAGATCCTCAAAGCCATCAATGAGTTGGGTTAGAACCGGGGTCCAAGCCCGGATGGGTTTCCTATAGCCCTCTTCAAACATTTTTTTGGAGCTCCTATGCCCGGACGTTGGCTTTCTTCGAAGACTTCCATAATAGAGGGGTCATACACAAAGGCTTGAATGCGACATTCACTGTCCTCATCCCAAGTCGAAGGAGCCGAGGAGTTTAAAGACTTCGGACCAATCAGCCTTATTAATAATTCCTACAAAATCCTTGCTAAGGTGTTGGCTTCCAGACTCAAGGAAGTCCTCCACTAGGTAATTTCTCCCCCCTTCCCCTTCCCCCCCCAGGGTGCCATCGTGAAGGATCATTAGATCCTAGGTGTAGCCCTCATCGCCCACGAGTGCATTCATTCCAGAATTGCCTCCAAAGTATCGGGCCTATTCAATAAATTGGACTCGAAAATAATGTATGACCATGTCGACTGGTCGGTTTTGGAAGAGATACTGATAAGAATGAGTTTTGGGACCCGATAGAGATAGTGGATCAATGGATGCATCCGTCACCCTTCTTTCTTGGTCATCATCAATGCCTCACTGATGGGCTTCTTCCCCTCCTCTAGATGTCTCTGCTAGGGAGACCGGTTTTCTCCCTCTCTCTTTGCCATTGTTGTTGAAGTCTTCAGCATATCAATTGTTAAGATGTACCACCATGGCTTGTTGAAGGGCAACAAGGTCACAATCTCTGACCCCTCTATCTTCACCTCCAATACGCCGATGATAGCTTCCTTTTTTGTGGTACATGGTCACATCAGATGGAGTCCTTGCTCGTTTTTCTCAAGTGCTTCCAGCTAGCCATCGGCTTCAAGTTCAATCTGGCCAAATCCAAACTATTCGGACTGGCGGTCGTCCCCCTCATCACCATAGCCTTGCTACCAGATGGGGATGTGTCGTGGACTCTCTCCCTTCCACTTACCTTGGTCTGTCTCTTTGCCATGGCAAACCCAAACTTACCCAGTGGAGTCACATCACTAATAGGTTTGATCGAAAGCTGGCGCATGGAAGGGAAGATTCTTATCTTCGGCAGGCAGAGTCACCCTCATCAAAGCCACCCTCTCCAATGTCCACGTTTCCGAGATGTCCCTTTTTTGTATGCCTGCCTCGGTTGTCCATCACTTAGAACAATTGATGCGCAACTTCCCCTGGTCTGGCTCAATGGAGTCCAACAAGATTCACCTCGTCTCTTGGCGAATAGTTTGCAAACCCAAGGCCATTGGCTGTCTGAGGATTCCAAACCTTTGACTCAATAACCTAGCCCAACTAGGGAAATGGTGGTGGCGCCTCGCCACCTAGGAGGGGCACCTTTGGCACCAGGTTCTTCGTCACAAATAACTCATCAACTATGCCTCTTGGGTGCTCGAAAATAGAACTTACATCTCCTCCACGGTGGTTTGGAAGTCACTTACCTGGAGTCTAGAATCCTTTAAAGGCCATATTCTATTTCACCAACGTCACGGTGATAGAACCCTCTTCTGGTCTGACCATTGGGTTGGACATACACCCTTAGGGATTCACTACTCACTTCACCAACCTCTTCGTCTCGCTAGAGACCCCAATGTTTCAGTGGTGGATCTTTTCCCCTTATTGGGCTCATCTCGTTCTTGGAATCCCAATTTTCGTAGACCCCTCCACGAGAATGAGATCCCTTTCTTTCTTGAGCTCTCAACCATTCTCCACCCTCTCTACATCTCTTCATAGGGTAAGGATTCTATCTTTTGGACTTTTAGCCCCAACGGAGATCTCAGTGGTCTCCGTCTACCATGTTCGCGGTTCCTATAGGCCCTCACCTCCCTTGTCTTAGCCGATTGTTGCTATGGCGTGGTTTACCTTCACCCCTCCTAGAATTCGGGTCTTCCTTTAGATAACCTTGTCGGAACGGGGCGTCATCATTGACCAGCTCCAACATAGAGGAATGAGTATCCCTAACCGCTACGCAATGTGTAGGGAAGACGAGGAAAACCAACTCACATCTTTTCAACCGTTCTAGACTTGCGAGTCAAGTGTTGGACGACATCCTTCGCCTTTTCAATTGAACCAGGGTCACTCCCAAGTCAGGCCTAAATTTGGCACCTTGCTATGGAAGGCCTCTGTTGCTGTGACATTGGGTCTATTTGGAAGGAACGCCAATAAAAGGGTTTTCCAAGGCCAGTCCTCTCAACCCCGGGCCTTGTGGAACTTTATTAGGTCCATCGTGATTTTTTGGGCATCAAACCACAACAGATTCAAGCTTTTACTGGCCTTGGACTTCTTCCTCAATTGGCATATGATCCTTAGTTTCAAGCCTCATAGTATTCCTCGTGCCTTCTTGTGGTGCCCTCTAGAACCATACCAAATAGAACTCAATTTTGACGGTTGCTCTCTTGGCAACCCAGGCCTGGCAGGCATCGGCGGAATCTTCAAAGACCATGAAGGAGCCACCCTCTCTTCCTGTACCTCGCCCATTGGATGGTCTGACTCCAAATGGTCGAAGCCTTCGCCCTTTTGGAAGGGCTCAAACTTTTCAACCCTTCATGGATTTCTTCCCTTGTCGGGGAATGAGATTAAAAAAATGTCATAACTTGGCCCTCCGGAGAGGCACCACCCCCATGGCGACTCGTTTCGGTCTTTGACGAGATCTTCGACATTTGTAGGCTCTTAAATTTTTTGGATAATAGTGAATCCGAAACTTATTTCCTTACAAGTCTGAAATTTTTGTATTCTAAATTTCATTAAATGTCAACCACCCGTTGCCAGGAAATCACAAGCTTTCCAAATCGGGTAAAACTTAGGAATCTTTGATCTCTTAAATCCTTCAAATTTGATTTATTTCCTCCCCCTTCAAATCTGATCGATGTAGTGGATAAATCATGCGAAGAAAGGTCCATGGATAAAATTTGAGCTCAAATAGGGTTCCCTAGGGGCTCTAGGGGAGAAGGGGTAAAGGTACATTGTTTATTTTTATAATATTCCCCCTGATGATGTTGAAGGGTAAGTTTTATACCAATAAAGCTGAAGGGTAAGTTCTATAGAACAACTGTGAGACCAGCTTTGCTTTATGGGGAGGAATGTTGGGCGGAAAAAAAACAATATATCTATAAAATGAATATAGTGGAGATGAGGATATTGAGATGGATGAGTGGTAGGACCAGAAAGGATAGAATCCGAAATGAATCCATTCGGGAAAGTTTAGGTGTGACACCAATAAGCGATAAGATGAGAGAGAGTAGACTTAGGTGGCTGGCGATATGTGGCGTTGACTTAGTACAACACCTGTTTGGAGGTGCGGTTAGTTTAAGTGGAAGGATTGAAAAAAGAAAGGGGTAGGCCCAAAAAGATGCAAGGATGCGGTTGGAAGTAGTCCAAAAAAATATAGGGAGTTATGACCTCACTGAGAGTATGGCCTTAAATAGAACAGAATGGTGGACCATGATTCATATGGCTGACCACAATTAATTGGGAATAGTGCTATGATGATGGTGATGATAATATTCCCCCCGAGTTTGGGGCAGTTTCGGGCTTGGTAACTTGTTGAGCCAGAGTGACTCAGGTCCCACTTGACGTTTGAAAACACTGTTTAGAGATCATCTAGCTCAGAGCCTTCTGTTTTCTTTGGGCCATGTTGGCCATTCAAAGTCCACAAAGACTTTGGCGCTTGCTCCATTAGAGGGCCCCAAACTGTTTGATATCAGATGGGACTGCTTCCAAGAAGTAGTTGGGGACCCTGTGAATGCCATTAGATAGGCTTCTAGGCAGATTCCATGGTACCTTGAGCATTTGTTGGATTGAATTTCAGCTCTTTCCAGCAACCTACAGGTTTCTACAAGCATTTAATGCACGAGGGCTTTGTGTTCTGGAATTTGCTCAAAATATTGTTTTTTTCTGTACATATGGTGCCTACTTATACATGGGGCAGAAATTTGTTCCTAGTTTGAAGGGCAAAAGGAGAAAAGAAAATGTATCTGGGCTTTGAGAATAAAAACCTGGAGATTTTAAAAGTTAACAATTTAAAACAAGTTAATGATTATAAAATAAAGATGCATGGACTTGAAGAGAGATTATTTTGTAAATTTCATTGCCCCAGAGGAACTTAAGATTTGGTTGAGAGATTAAATTTCTGGGTTCCAACTTTTTGTGGTATTTTTTTAGGGTAAATTAACTTTTTGCGGTAACCACTTCTTTTCCTTTTCCCTTCAATCTTAAAATTTACTTCCTAGTTTTTGTGGAGCCGACCTCTCTCTCTCTCTCTCTCTCTCTCACACACACACACACACACACACACACACACACACACATCAATCCATTGTCCTGCCCTGCCCTCATGTTAATAGTCACAGTTCTTCAGCTAGGTTGTTAATACAAAGTCTACTTCATACCTGCAGAAAACTCTACTTCTCACTCACTGAAATGAGGGCCACTGTTTTAGCTACTATGGGACCTTAATGAGAATTGGGGGCTCTCTTGGTTTGATTTCCCTTTCAACCATGGCACACATTTGGATTGATCAAAACATGTTCTCTGGCCTGGAGGGCTGAAAGGGGAGACTGCTTATTTGTAAAATTCTGTTCTTACTAAAGTAGTTCTATCTTTTTGAAGGTATTCAGCTAGTTGCAGACTTTATAGAGGTATGTATTATTGTGTAGTTGTCTTTTTTATACACTGATTGCATATGATATTGTAACCATAGTTTTCAGGTCACTAGTCTCTGAGGCTGTTGCATTAGTGCAATTTTAAAATGATTGCACATCCAATTCATTAACACGAAATAAAGGCATCATTCACTAGATTAAGATATCTGGTGTCTCTGGTGTTCTAGTTATTTAAAAATCGAATAATACTTTCCAGAACACTTCAGCACTGGTCTACTAGACATTTTTTTTTGCTTGTAAACTGTTGTTTTCCATGGTTGCCCATTAGGTAAAGTTTATTTTGATTGTTCCCCATGTGCTATTTGAAGATGCATTTCCTTCCCTTGTCTTGCAGAAAATTATATATATAACCATGGAACTTGTCTTGAAGAAAATTATGTATATAATCATGTGTGATCATTCCTTTATTTGTATATTCATGTGTGCCTTTTTTTTTTTTTGGATGATATGCGTCTTCTATCCTATCTCTTCTGAAGAGTAAAGAGAAATCCTAACATATAATTTATTTGTTCCATGATTTTATGGGCTTGTCTCTTTCTGGTTTTGCCCTTTTCTGTAGCCAAGTTTGAGCATGGGTATTGTTCCAAAGTGAAATGACTATATCCTTACCCCCCCTCTCTCTCTCTCTCTTTATGTGCAGATTCCTTATGTGGGTCTCAACTTTGCGGTTTATGAATCTCTCAAGGATTGGTTGATCAAGACCAAAGCTTTAGGCTTGGTCGATCCAGATTCAGAGGAGCTGAGTGTGTTGACAAGGCTAGGTTGCGGTGCAGCTGCTGGGACTGTGGGGCAGACTGTTGCGTACCCACTTGACGTGATAAGGCGGCGGATGCAGATGGTAGGGTGGAAGGATGCCTCCTCCATTCTCACAGCAGATGGTAGGAGCAAGGCCCCCCTTGAGTACACAGGCATGGTTGATGCCTTCAGGAAAACTGTCAGAAATGAAGGTTTTGGAGCACTTTACAAGGGCCTCGTTCCTAATTCTGTCAAGGTCAGTTGCACACTAATATTGTGCTTGAAATTCTCAAGAGATTGCCTACTTTCTGTATGTTTATGGGAACCTCAAATCTGCATCTGGGACCTAAAATTTTTCGAAAGATAAAAATTGAGCGACATATCTCCACTTCTACTCTCTTACTTTTTTTTTACTTTTTATTTCTTAAAATCAAGGTAAACTAACATGTTCCATCTTTCAGGAATAATTACCTGTTGCATTTAGGGCTGACAATGGGCTTGGCAGCCTGGCCTGGCCGTCCCAGCCCAGTCCATCCTGAACTGGGGACCATGCCATCGAGCCTAGTGTCTTGGGCAGGGCCTCTAGGGATCCGGCTGGGCCAGGGTCAGCTCTAGTTGCATTTACCTAAAGAAAGATGAGCTTGAACAAGCATCATCATCATCATCCAAGCCTTTTCCCAACTAATTGGGATTAGCTATACGAATCCTGGTATGCCATTCTGCTCTATCAAGGGCCATACCCTCGGAGAGGCCATAAGTCCCCATATTTTTTCTCACTACTTCCAACCATGTCCTTTTGGGCCTACTCTTTGCTATTTTTGAGCGTTTCACTTGAATTAACTCTCACCTCCTAACAGGTGCTATACTAGGTCTGCGCCACACATGGGCAGACTACTTAAGTCTACTCCATCTCTTCTTATCGCATATTGGTGCTACATCCAATTTTTCCCAAATGTATTCATTTCCAATTTTATCTCTTTTGTCTTGCCACTCATCCATCTCAACATTCTCATCTCCGCCATACTCATTGTATGGGTATGTTGTTTTTTGACCGCCGAACATTCCACCCCATAAAACAAAGCTAGTCTCACAGTTGTCTTATCATGATAAGTTTTGGCAAAGTTTTACATTGGCTGTGTACTTAACACAACCTAGGTCCTTCATCCAGGCATCGGACAGGTTAAGGGAAGGTTTTAAAGTCCTCACCTTTCTTATTTACCAAAATTTGAGACTACCTTGTTATTTTCAGCAAAGTAGCTAGCAACCACATCCTCAACAGTTCCATTAAAAATAAAAGGAAAAGAGAAAAGAAAGGCTAGATATATTGGGGAATCACTTCGCCAGATAAAAAATTGAGAGTATCTAGTCTCAAGGATAGATTACTAGATATATAAGGGAATCACCTTCAGTAATTTGTCATGATCTGTTTCTTCTCTAGTATCTCCCGATCTTTTTCTCGGGGTTGTGTCAGAGACCGGTCTCACTTTAATGTGCTGCAAAATCTATGAGGCAAGTACCTTTCTTTCTAATGTTCTATTGAGTACATGTCCATCCATGGAGGTCAATATTTCAGGTTTGGACTCCACCCCCCCCCCCCCCCCCCACTTTCCAAGAGAGAAAAATAACAATCATCATCTTGGTAAGTAGATGATAAATAGTATTTTATTGCATGAGGCATTTCTTGTTAATCACCTAACAGTTATGTGTTTCAGGTTGTTCCATCAATAGCCATTGCATTTGTAACATATGAAGTAGTAAAGGATATTTTGGGGGTGGAGATGAGAATATCAGAATGACGGGGATTTCCAACTCAGGCTTTCTCGAAGGCACGGTGCTATTTTTGTAGCCGTGGAAAGAATGATAATAAGATGAAAGGAAAGAGGGTATTTCTGTGGCTGTTGTTGATATTCTTGCAGTGCTCTAACTCTCTGCATCTACTTCCCCTTGCATTTTTTTTTCCCTCTGTATTCTTGTGGAGCTGAAATAAACCTCAAAGAGATATGGGGTATTCAGTGTTGGGGGAAAATTAGGTTCAGCTTCCCAGCCATGGGTCTTCTCTCTTGTTCCTGGTAACTTTATTTAGTGTTCTGAGTTATTTGTACTTATTATTTTTCGAAATCATGTACCAGTATGCAATCCAAAGGGTTCGAATGATTGGCATTCAAATTTGTAGTTGGTTGCGAGTGTGTAGAGAGAGTCACACTGCTCAGATTGATGCATTGGCTTGGATTACTGCTTTGCTCAGCTGTGTTTTTAGGGCTTAAACTCTTGGTTCTAATTTGAAAATGAAAACGTCTCTATCTTTTTAAAAATATCTGCTTGTACAGTAAAATGAACAAAATGTCACTGAAAGAATACTAGTGCGCAACTGCGTTATTAAGCATGGTGATCTTAGCCTTGCATTCCGTTTCTGATGAAAATTTTATGATTCCCTAGGCCTATGTAGTAGTTTACGGACCACCCAGTTTGTTCAGCAGGATTATAAGAAATTCATTAACCAAATGGATTATGGACCATTGGAGTGTGCAAACTGAGAATAGTGCGATAACCAAGTGGCTATAAGTGCGACCAGAGAATCCAGTTCAACGGTAAATCAAGGCATATCACGGTAGAATGTTATCATGTAAGGTAAGACGGAGGATCGAGAGGCTGAAGTAGCACATATCCCTTAAGCTATGCATGCAGACTCCAATGACTTAGGGTTTGGTGGCTAATATCTTTGCAAAGTATGGGCCTAAGAAAGGCTGAAACCGAAAAGGAAAGATAAAATTTGAGAATGACTAAATATGTGGCTGTACATGCATGAAAATGGATATTTCTGTGATAGCAAGGCCTGAAAGGCCAATTGAGAAAATGTTGACATTGTGGCTCTTCACAGCCTCCACACCTAGATTTTCTGTGGTTTTTGGTCGTAGTGGGAGTGATTGAGAACATGTGATTCGTTGGATTTGTGCGAATTGGGATCCAAAGTTGGTGTCTAAAAGTTACAAAACTCTGGATCATGATGCTTGGTTTAAGGGGCATTAAATCGAAAAAGGTTTGGGGTTCTTAGGATTGGTGAGGGATCAACTCAAGATCGGTTTGAGTTAGGGCATGATATTTTTTATTTATATATATTTCAGTGAATGGTTAAATATGGATCGATATATCTGCATATGAAACTTTATTTGATTTTTTTTTTGGAGGGTGTATTCAGTCTTGTGTAAGGACTGGTTTTGAAAAGATGGGAGCCAAATCCGTGACATTTGGACCTTTCTCATAGCATGCACATGTGACAAAATAGGAAGCTGCTCTCGCACTGGTAGATCCATTGAGAGACATGCTCAAGTTCTAGAGAGAATACCCCAAAATCTTGAGAGTGCATCTCCTCTGCAATCCTGGGGCTATCCCTTATAAATTTGGGACACATTCATCTATTCTGTGCTTTGATGTGCCAAGCATAAGTCCCTGGTAGGGACTGTAGATCACCAGTCTTGTTGGGCTAATTTCGATAAAGTTGTCGGGTTTGGATCTGGCCAATTGCCCTAAGTTCTATGAGGATCCTAATTTCCTAATATGGGATTTTTTTTATGCATTACTGAAAATGATTTTAGGAGATCTTTAAATATTTTTTTGAAATTTTTCTAGGTAAAAAACTCTTCGCAAAATAAAAAATTGCAAACTTTCACTTGAGGTCAGCTTGCTATGGGCAGCCCTTGTGAGGCTCCTTTGGTATTACTGCCTTGCATTTTGAGCATTTGTTTTCTCTCGTGTTTTTTCCGTCAAGTGTGTCCCTCTGTTGATTTATTTTTTAATATAAGGAGCTTAAGCCGATTAAATCCTTGATCTAAAAGTTTTTCTTATGCTTTTGATCTCTCATTGATCAAATGTGTGAAAGTATAATACCAGATGTGCCATATGACTTACACACAAAAAGCTTGGAGAAATTTCATTTGTGGGAGAGGGAAAGAGAGAGACAGAGAGGCATAATGGCTTCTATTTGAGCCTTGAACGAGCATTGGTAATTTCTTCCCATTGCCAATTTATAACAAAGTAATCTTTAAATTGAGTCCTTTCATGATTCAATAGTTGCTCCTTTCATGCCTCTTGAAACCTACAGATGCTAGCATGGCCATAGTTCAGTCTGGGCTCATTTCCATGAGTTTTAGTTGAGCTTATCATAGCTGAATTTTTACATCATTCACCATACAACAACCAAGGTTTTAATCTTCTTTTTTGACATAAAAGATTGATTTTACAGGGTGTTAATATGCCGAAATTTCCCCTTGCAACACATAGCAATTTGGTGATCCACACATCTCTATTGTGCTCCACGCACCTCTCTCTCTCTC
>NW_006499207.1:3965863-4006801 GCF_000471905.2 Amborella trichopoda | reverse complement strand
TCACATTTCTTGACACCATTCAAAGGTGGGCTCTAATTTGATTGTTTAGAGGCTAGGCTCTATACAAACCGCAGCCAAACGTAAAGGATGAGGTTTCTATAAAGACTAGTCTTTTACAAAAAATAAAATAAGGAGTCATCTCAAATCTTTGGCCTGAAAGCTGTTTTGGCAAAGGAAATCTCCATAAGGGTTCTAAAATTAATTTTCAACACCAACAATAAAATTTGAAACTGAAAAAATTATACAGATCTTGTGGATTTGTGAGTACTTACTTTAGGGTGAAATGAACGCTCTAGATAATTTGTTATAATATACACTATGTTTAAAGCTTGAAATCTTAAATTTTTTTTGCAACCATAGTGTTCAAGTCAAGCTCATCGAAGTAAAGGTTTTTCAATACTTAAATTAGGCTTCATTTACTTTGATAGGGTTGCAGCCCATCAAACCATTTTCCAAACATAAATAATTCAATATGTGGGGTGGTCTGAAGGTGCGAACTTTGAAATCGAAAGGGCCAAGTGTAGCGTAATCCGAATTTCACACATTCGATCCACTCCAAATTTATGGTGTGGAATATGTCATCCGAAAATATTTGACAAATGTCTGAATTGAATGTGACTCTTTTGGTATTATTTGGCCACAAGATACAATTTGGTACCTTGGTGTGTTAAAACCAAATGGAAAAATGTAATTGCTTCTTTAAACAAAATCACATAGAAAATTTCACGTGTATAAGGAAGTAAATACCGCAGCAGACAAAATGACGAATATTGTTTGCCATATGACTACACACCAGGAGTGGGATACATATCTAAATTCTGTTGGATATCATATCTCATGGTATGCAGCTGGAAGACTGAGATACAGATTTAAGTGATGGATTATATGATGAAGAATTATGGTCATTAATTTCTCATGTGGCTATAAAATTGTCTTGTAGATTTGATCATGGGTGTGAGTTCGGACTATTTTTGTCAGAACTACAGTCCTTATCGCTGATGGCTATGCCGTAGGCGATAATATCTGAGAGTTTTTTTTCCATTACTCAATTGCAATGTAAACCACCCTCTGTATCTTTTATATTTTTTAATGAAAATTGTTTACTTTTAGCCAAAAAAAGAAAAAAAAAAAATGCAAAATGTATCGAAAAAATAAGTCATGAAAAGGGGCACATGTCTACAAATGAGTCCTAGAACTTTAAAAATCTGTGTCCTTCCCTAAATATCATTTCAATACTTTTGGTGGAGCTGCACATAGATGACACAACACTTGTCAAATTTCGTAAGGTCTCACTTTGATCTTTTCCATTACACAACATTCATCCATAAAAAGAAAAGGTTTTAGAGTTGGTTCCTCAAATTGCTACACACCACACGAGCATTTCTAATAAATGTTGGGTATGTGAAGCCATGTTTGGAAAAGATTTATGTGAATCTGCTTTTCTTGATTTGAGGGACTTGATATATTTTATATCTAGTAATATCCTTAGACCTAGGAAGATCCTATTACATAGGAAAGGAAATTTACGTCATTTATTTTGAGGCCAAATAGGAGCCCTATTTTGTGGGTAACTAAATCCTATAGTTTAGGAAATTCAATTAACATACAAAATGGGAGAGATAGATCATCTGGATGGTCTTTGGATTCCTAGTTATTAAAAAGTCCTTTATAGAGCAATGATGTCAGAATTGGACTGGCTGGTTCGACTGGTGCACCAGTGCCAACAGATCGATCGGTGAACCTGCTAGTCCAACATTTAATCCGGCCGGACCAAATTTTGGTCGATTCAGTTAATGAACTCGAGAGGCCCTTGAACTGGTGGTGGACTTGCTGATCCACCGGTTCTATATTTTTTTTTTTTGATAAATGTTATGAACTTATATTAAAGCAATGCTTCAAGAGCATGAGATTACAAAGATTGGATCAAATCGTTAGAAACTTACAAAAAAGGAAGAGAAACACCATGTTTAGCTAGGCTATCAGCGACATCATTGACTTCATGCATGGTGTGGCTGAAGCTTATCCTCAAATTAAGCCAGACACCTAGGTCTTGAATTTTTAACCAAAGAGTAAATAGGGACCAGGGGATCCTTTGCTCTTTTCTATACCGCTTGATAACTTCAGGGAATCCCTTTCAATTATAATATCACCAATGAAACCCCTGTCGATGATAATATGAAGGCGCCAATTTGACATGATTGGCTGTTGTAGACCCACAAGGACTCGAATAAGAAAAAAAAACCAATCCCAAATTGTTGCGAAGAAGCCCACCAACACCTGCAGGCCTTAGATTTCCAAATGAGCTGCCATCAAAATTAAGTTTGAGGCAAGCTTCTAGAGGTGCAGTCCAAGTTCAAAGGGGACCGCTAGAGTGAGAAGAGGAATGAGCCAAAAATTTCAGATTCATATAAATATCAGTCCAAAGAGCACCCCGTCTTTCAGGCGTGGAGAAAAACCAATTCCAAAGAGATTGTAAAATGAGATCTTTTATCCTTTCAATACTCTGAGACACTCCATCAAAAGTTCTTCTGTTACGTTCTAACCAAATCTGCCATAAGATTGCACTTTTGAAAATTTTCCATATTACAACTCTTTTTTTTGGTAATCCAATGACAGAAAGATGGTTAATAATGTTGATGGGATTTAAAGGTATCATGAGTAAAAAACCTAATAAGGAGAAGGCCCAGAGCCATAAGCTCGAGGCAAAAGGACAGTGAAGGAAAATGTGAGAGTAAGATTCTTCATCATTTTTACACATCAAGCAAATGTTTGGAAGAATTTTACCCATCGTTTGCAGATTGTCTACTGTTAAACATTTCATTTGACATGCGACCCATAGGAAGGCTTGGATTTTAACTAGAACTGGCCATTTCCAAATAGAACCCAAAGATGCATCAACAATACGGATCCAATCCATAAAAAGGAGCCTATACAATTGATTTGGCATAAAAAACTCCATCAGTTTCTGATTCCCATATGACTAAATCTTTGACATTAGAAGAGATGTAAACTTATTCAAGCTGTTGGAGGAGATTATGAAGCTGCAAAATAACCATGTCCGGTAGCCTATTGCGGCATCCAATGTTCCAGACCATACAATTAGAGGAGGAATGAAAAATCAACTTTGAAAGTTTTGCATCAAGTTGCGCAACTCTGGCAAAGAAGTCAGGATAAGTAGAAGAGAGATGTGCATCACCAAGCCATTTGTTGAACCAAAATAGAGTGTTATCTCCATTGCCAATAAGTCATCTGATGTTGCTGAAAACAATATTTCTGCAGCTATAAATATCCCTCCTCTACCTTTTCTAATTGAGTGGGTTCGATGATCGAAATCATATTTTGTAATTAGCACATCCTTCCAGAGATGAGAAGAGTCTTGAAACATTCTCCACCACCATTTGGAAAGAAGCGCCCAGTTTACAAGTTTTAAGTTTTCTGATACTCAAACCCCCCAGCTTTGACGGCATACAAACCTGGTCCCAGTTCACCAAATGAAACTTTAAGTGGTTATCCTCCATATTACCTCAAATGAAGTTTCTTATATATTTTTCAATAAGCTTGATTACTTCATTAGGTATTTGTAAAACTGACATGCAATAAATAGGAAGATGTGCATAAGTGGATTTAACCAAAGTGATACATCCACTAAAGATAAAGTCTTAGTCTTCCATAGGTCAAATTTAACTTGATACCTGTGATGCAGGGCCCCAGGTTGCATGATTGAGCTTACGATTAGATATAGAAACTCCTAAATATTTAAGGGGAAACTTCTCAACTCTATAACCCAAAATTGAAACAAGAGAATCCAAAAGGCTATTAGAGCAAGAGATGCATACAATAGCAGTCTTATAGAAATTTACTTTGAGACCTAAAGCTAGCTGGCAACATAAGAGGAATGTGCTCAGATTATACAATTCCTCTTTACTGACATTACAGAAAATCAGGGTGTCATCTGCATATTGCAAATGTTAAATAGTAGGCCTTAATGATGAAACTTGAAAACCTGTAAAAATACTTGCATTTACAATATTCTTAAACATCAGACTAAAACCCTCTGCTACTAAGGTAAAAAGAAAAGGAGATAGATAGTCTCCTTGTCTGATGCCCCTAGAAGCATGAAAGAACCCCCTAGGAGATCCGTTAATAAGAAACGAGAAATGGGCAAAAGAAATGCACCCCATAATCCAAGAAATCCATCTAACACCGAAACCCATTCTTCTCATAATCTCATTGAGCACTTGCCATTCAACTCTGTCAAAAGCCTTCTCCATATCCAATTTAATAACCACTCCCAGCTACTCAGAAAGATTTCTATAGTGAATGCATTCCTGGGCAATAATAATGCTATCTGTGATCATGTGATCTCTAATAGAGGCTGATTGTTCATCAGAGATCACAAAAGGGAAAACCAACTTAAGTCTCTCTACTAAAACTTTTGCAATAATTTTATAAAGATTGGATAAGAGACTAATCGGCTTAATAACTCTAATAACAGTAAAAAGTTATACATTGAACCAGCCCAAATTTAGGTCCAAAGGTTGTTTTTGTTTTTCTTCATTTTTTTTTAATATTAAAAAAAAGATCCTACTAAGGCAGGTCGAACGCTTTACAACTTGGGAAGAAAAGCTTCACACTGAAGCACTTGAACGTACATTGGACTTTGATGCACAATATTGATCTTCTTTATATGTATCATGTGTATTTAAAATAGTTATAACAACAAACAAAGAAACTCACACGATGGGAAGAAATATGATATAAAAATACGAAAAAATATAATAAATTTCCCCCTTTTTTTTTTTTTACGTATTTAATTTTAACTTTTAATGATGTAATTTATGAGGACTTAAAGGGTGAATTCTAAAATCAGAAATAAAAAGAAAGAAAATAAAGAAATTTGTTGAGTGCAAAATTATAATTTGTCTTTTTTGTACTTTATACTTTTAAATTGTAACTTTTATTTGCAAGAGTTCTTAGATTAGTTTATTTTTGTAAAAGTCACAAACCAATATGAAAATACAAAACACAAATAGAAATATGTTTTGGGCTTTTTTGTTTTTTGTTTTTCTACTGCCAATTTTCAATTTTGGTTTTGAAAATGCATAAAAACATCTAGAAAATCCAAAAAAAGAAAAGAAAAAGGAATACACAAATAAAGATAAAAATAGAAATAAAAAAGACAAAACAGAGAAAAATTTCTAGTTTTGAGTTTTTTTTCTCCTACTTTATTTAATATTCTATTCGTTTTACTTTGAATGGTTTAAAAATAATAAAAATAAATCGGAAAACAAAAAGTAATAAATGGTTTTTGTCTTCTTTATAAATTTTAGGTAGTGGATGACTAATGAGTATTTCTTTATTGTTTGAAGAGTTATATGTTTATGATATTTTTAAAATGTTTATTTTTATAAGTTTCTATATTTTCTTTTTTTTTCTTAATTTTCCCTCGTTTTACTATTTTTATTTATCATTTAATTTTCTAGAGCTGTCCGATCGGTGAATCGATTTGACCAGTGAACCCATCTGGTTCGATTGTTCCAATTGAACCGGTACCTTTCCCAGTTCGATAATTGGTCAGGTCCTGACAATGTTGTTGTAGAGAGAGAAGTATATGCAATGAGAAATTAAGAGTTAAGGGTAAGTTCTCTCTTGTCGTTGGGTGGGCGTTCTAGAGAGATAAAGACCCTATGTTAGGGCTTGTAAGAGAAAGCTTGTGATTTGCTGTGTTCTCTATACTTGCATGGTGTTATTCTTATTACTGAAAGAGAATTTAATTGCCCCGTGAATGTCAGCAATTTGCTAAACCATGTAAATCTTGATGTTTTGCTTCTTTTATTTTCTGCACTATTTTTTTTTCCTTTTATACTTTTCCAAAACCTTAGTTCTTATCCTATACAATTAGTATTAGAGCTTTGGGTTTAAGATTATTGTTGGGAACGAGGTTTATGGTAGATCACAGATATTTAAAGATTAATGGAGTAAGTTCAAACAAATATAGAATTTCAGAATTTGACAAGTCAAATTTCTCAACCTAGAAGTTAAAAATGCATGTGATGTTGGTGAAAGATGGTTATCTAGTAGCTTTAAACGGCAAAACAAAGAAGTATCCTGAATTTGTTGAGAATGATGAATTGGCCAAGGCATATATTCTTTTGGCCTTAGATGAATATGTTTTATTCAATATCTTCTTAGGAAATCCAACAAAAGATTTATGGTTAGGCTGAAAAGTACTTTTGAAGATAAGTCTCTTCCAAATAAAATTTTTCCTTGTCGATAACTTTATAATCAAAATATAAGTAATGATACTTCTTTGCAAGGGCACTTAAATAGGTTTAATGCCATGATTAACAAGTTGATGACACTATATGTAAAGAAGATAAAACGACCATATTACTTTGTTCTATGCTGGAATCATGGGATAGACTGAGCATGAATCTTAATAGTGAGAAGTCTCTTGAATTTGATTATTGTTTCAACACTTTTTATTAAAGGAGTCTAGGGAAGTATGGTTAAGAATCTTATGAAAATATATTTGTAGCACGGGGTTGATCAATAGAGAGAACAACAGGAAAGGGTCAGTCAAGTTCTATGTAGAGAAGGCATAAGAAAGTGAAGTACTAGGGCTGTGAAAATTTAGACCAAACTAATAATAATTGCAATGCACAAGAGGAAAGCCTAAAGCCCCTAAATATTGTCCTAATAAGATAGCAGAAGAAATTAAATTGTTTAAAGATGGAATTTTTTTTTCTGTGGATAGGGAAGAATTTTTGCGATATTGGTTACTTGATCAATATACATCTTTTTACATGACTTTACATGGGGATTGATTCTATAAATATCAACCATATGATGGAGGTATTGTCTACATGGAAAATAATGATTCATGGAAAGTAATGATTCATGTAAAATAATGGGAGTTAGAGATATGAGAATCAAGATGTTCAATGGAGTGACATGCACAATCTCGGGTGTTAAGAGTATTTTAAGGCTCAGAAAGAGTTTCTCATCTTTGAAAAAATTTGATGAGCAAGATTTCAAGTTTACAAGTGACTATAGATATCTAAAAACTTCAAAGAAAGCACTAGTGGTTGCAAAAGGCGAGTTAACAAATATTTTGTACAAATAAGTTGGAGAAACTGTTTTGAGAGAGACTGATTTGCAGAGGTTGACTCTATCATGACATGCACCTTTAGACCACATGAGCGAGCATGGATTCAAGGTTCTTCTTGAAAAAAACCTCTCCATTAGTTTAACAACTTTTACTTTAGATTTGTGGGAGTCATACTTGTTTGGAAAGCAAAATAAATTGTACCTTAGTTTATCCATCATTCGAAGTAAAGATTCTTTAATTGATTCACGTTCTAACACATAAGAATTGATAATGAGGGAGAATTTTGTTTTGATGAATTTAATAATTTTTGCAGTGAGCATGATATTGTTAGGAAGTTGATAATTCTTAGAACATCTTAGTAAAATGGTGTTGCTAAGTGGGTAAATTGTATCATTGTGGAGTGTGTGAGGTGTATATTGAGTGCTATAAGATTAAAACAGTTTTTCTGAACAAAAGTAGTTCTTATAACTTGTTTCCCACTGTGGCTATTGACTGCAAGACATCATTAGAGATTTAGATAGGTAAACCTGTTGATTATTCTTTGCTTCGTGTTTTTGGGTTTAATACATACTCTTTGATTCCAAAGACGAAGAAAACTAAGTTTGTATGAAATCCAAAACGTTTGTACGAAATCTGAAAGATTAAATCCGAAAGATTTGCTTTTTCTTGCCTTTGCTTATAGAACAAAGGGATTCAAATTGTATTGTCCTACTCATTGCAAGATTATCATTAGCTAAGATGTTATTTTCTATAACAATTATATATTGTTTGAACCAATTTTTCAGTACCTTGGTCCCTGATGCAGAATAAAAAGAGAACCCTGTCAATATTGCCCCAGAACAAGTCAGAATATTTTTAAGCACTTCAAAAGGCCACCTGCTAAGTTTTGTTACAATCGGACATGTTTAAGGTAGTGCATATAAAGAGACAGTTTTGGAAAAATCAGTCTCTAGCACTTTGAAACGGACCCTATAACTAGAGCTCTATTTTTGATGCGTCAAATTGCTGTGGGACCACCTCCATGGGATCTGACACGCTCAAAAACCCCAATGGATCAAGTTTCGGCTTAATCGAGCACTCCAGAACAAAGTTATGGGTAAAATACTAAAAAGGGGTAGGTCGCACACTATTCCCGTGTGCCCTCCCTGCACCAAATCACTATTAAAGGTGGCTGTTGGATAGTGACTTTCGAGAGCCATAGCTCACTCATTCCGAGTCGGATCGCACTCAACTTTTGTGAGCATGTTTGTCTCGTTATGACGATCGTTTTGATATGTGGCACGAATGGTGACGATGCCCGAGCGAGGAGAAAAGCTAGAGAGAAGTTGCTAATCCATGAAGAAAGTTGCAGGAAAGTCAATAACGACACGCCTCGCTCGAGCGGCTAAATCATTGCGCTCGAGCTTTGGATTGTCAAGAGACTACTTCCATCGTGTGCGTAAGGTCTAGAGCTATCGTTGGTTCGAACTCCGTACATGATGAACGGTCGAATTTTTCACAGAAAGCCAATAACATGACTATAAATTCCAGCGTCAAAATTCCAGATTCTGACCATAGCCCAAAAGTTGCGAAATCTTCATCCGGGCCCGAAATCGAGCTGCGTTTGTTGCCACATGATCGTGACGACATGCTTAGATCCAGTGAAGAAATCATGAAGAAACATTGAGAAAAGAAATCATGAAGAAACGAGTACACTATCGATCTGAAGTTTTCAAGATTCATCCAAAATTTAAGACGCATGATCATGGCTTAAAAACACAATCCATGGCTCCAAGTTGGTATCAAATCAATCGGCATGCCAAGTCCTACAAGAAAACATTCATCTTTAGATCAAATGGGCACCAGAGAAACCCCAGATTATCCATGGAAGATCACATATGTTTTAGGGCAGCAGTAGTCACTGTTTTGGAATTTCATGAATTATTAGGCATGGGCAAAACAATCATTTGGAACCTATTTTTAGAATTTATTTTAATTCAAAATAATTGTAATTATCATTAATTGAGATAGTTTTTCAGCATCCACCCATGTTTGGGCCCAATTCTATAAATACATGCTAAACCTAATTGTAAAGGGGTCCCTGGTTCTTCCTTTGATCCCCTCAATTGATCAATAAAAGTTTGTGTTTCTTCTTTGAATTCGTGGGTGCGTCTTGGAGAGAGAAGAAAATGGCTAGTACCCTTCGATGAGATAATTTTCTCTCTCCTCCTCTCGTCTCTATCTCTTTCTCTCTTATCCTCTTGTCTCTATCTCTTTCCCTTTCCTCCTCCTTTTCTTCTCTCTTGCTTCTTCTCTCTTTTCTTTCTTCTTCTTTTCTCAACTTCTCTCTCTTCTTCTCTGTGAACATGCACGTCTGTGGCGTAGCCGTGCATGTCATCTTCTTCCTTCTCTTTCGCTAATACACACGGTGATGGCAGCGCTGCGTGTGTCCCATTCCCTCACTTTCTTCTTCTTTTCTTTCTTCTTCTTCTTCTTCTTGATCTTTCTCTCTGTTTATCTTTGATTGAATGTGCATGGCGATGGCAGCGCCATGCATGAACCTCTCTCTCTATTTTATTTTCTGTATCTCACACATACGGCGGTGGCAATGTCGTATGTGTTTTCTTCTCTTCCTTCTTCTCTTTGCTCTTTCTCTCTGTCTCTCTCTGTCTGAACATGCATGACCATGGAAATGCCGTGCACAAATCTTTTCTCTACTTTCTTCTCTCTGCTCTATCTTTCTCTTTGTCTCTCTCTGTCTGAACATGCACGACGATGGTAATGCTGTGCACTAATCTCTCTTTCTATTTTCTTCTCTCTTTGACACCCACGACGGTAGCAGTGCCGTGCGTAACTCTTTCCTCTCCTCTTTCCTTATTCTTCTTCTCTCTTTCCTAATTTTTATCTCTCTCTTTCCTTCTTTCTTCTCCGGCTCTTTCCCAATTCCTCTCCTCACTTTCCTTTGTCCTCTCTTCTTTCCTTTCTTCTCTTTCTACTTTCCTTTCCTCTTCCTCTTTCTTAAAATCCTCTTTCCTCCTCCCTGTCTTTCTTGACTTCACTCTGATTTCTTTTCCCTCTCCCCTCTAGTCATGCATGACGATGCTCATCGCCGGGTATGACGTTCTCAACCTTCTTTTATCTTTTGGAAATATGCACATTGAGCTGGGCCTTAACCTGACTGGTGGGCCAGGCCTCTATCCAAATTTCTCCTTTCTCATGTGGTGCACGACGATGCTCATCGCCGCGCATGACATTCATTTCTCATTCGTGTCTCTTTCCTCTATCATGGACGGTAGAAGTCCATCACCATCCATGTTTATTCTCTCTCCTCTTTCCTCTATCATGGACGACGAAAGTCCATCGCTGTCCATGTACTTTCTCTCTCTTCTTTTTCTATCATGAATAGTGAAAGTCCATCACCATCGATATTCGTTCTCTTTCCTCTTTCTCTGTCATGGATGGTGAAAGTCCATCGTCATCCATGCTTCTCTCTCTCTTCTTTCTCTCTTCTTCTCTCTCTTCTTTTCTCTCTTCTTTCTCTCTCTTCTTATATATCTTCTTTCTCTTTTTTCTTCTTCTCCCTCTCTCATTTGACTAAGAGACAAGTCTAGCACTGTCACAGTAGTCTCGTCGTTGAGCAGTATTGCCGTCGTGCCTGTCTAAGTTACCGTGCTTGTCTTACTGCCACGTCGATCTAACCGTTGTGCCAAGCTGGTTGGTGTTGGTGTTCTATCGTCGAGTAGTATTGCCGCCGTACCGGTCTAAGTTACCATGCCCGTCTTACTACCACAACAGGTCAATCATCATGCCAATCTAGCCACTATGTTAGGCTAGTCACCCTATCAAATGTCTCTTTCTTTTCTTTTCTTCTCTCTTGTTCCTTCTCCCAACCCTCATCTCATCGTTTCTTTTCTTTTCTCCTTTGAATGTGCATGCCTTGTGTACGTTCACCCAAAGACAAGGTGGGGTCCCTCGGCCCACTTCTCTTGTAAAATTAACTGTGTGTGTGTGATTGCAGAAACTGGAGAATACATGCCAAGGGAGGCGATTCCGAACCAGTTGAAGAACTGGGGGGCTTTCTTCGTGATCTAAGAAGGCGCCCACATGAGCTAGCCCTTAAATTTCTCTCTCATCAGTTACTATACCCGCCCTTGCTCCTGAGTAAGGTTCCCGAGAGAGTGATCTCAAAGTCTCGGGTTCCCCGAAACCCGAGACACGTACCGCCAGATTATCCAGATCCAAAGGGCGAGATCGCGACACCTATCCACATATAGATAAAGAAAGATGAATGAGATGCAAAAATTGTTGAGGTGGAATACACACATGGCAACTACTGAGATAATGGTCATGATTGAGCCTAAAATTGTTCAAGAGCTTGAAGAATATTTAGGCACTGTTGAATTAAGAAGATCTAAACGACATAAAAAACCCTCTAACAAGGCTTTACTACTATGTCTTATCATATATTTTTCTAATAGAAGAAGGTAAGCCAGTTTCTTATCATGAGACATGTGAGGTCGATGAAGCCGATCAATGGAGAGTTATAGACACCCCACTTGGATATAGTTATTTTTCTTATTCTTGAACCTAATTACTCAACATATTTAGCAAAATTCAATAGAGTATTATCCTCCATACTAGGTAAAATGACCCAATACAACCCTTAGGGACCACAATAACCTAGCAGACCCCAGTGTACTATCCTTCATAGTCAGTACAACCTAAATCATTGTCCCAACCTTCTGAAAAACCCTAGGGAAATTGTTTACGCTCTGATATGCGTCGATATCTAAGAGAGATATGCTCAAATCTTAGCTAAACATAGTTATTTTTGAAAAACGTAGAGAAAGTGGGTCGCGTGAATTATGGGCCCAAGAATGGAACAAATCTATTCAGATCTGATTCTTTCTTAGGTCCAATGACAGTGCTACCTCTAATTATGTATTTTGACTTAAAAATGCTGCCAAATTTAACTAAATCTAATAATAAATTAATTTTTAGAAATAAATAAAATAAAACAGATAATTAAATGAAGAAATAAAAATAAATTAAGCACACAAATAAATACCTATCTCTAAGGATCCGAAACCAGGAATTTCGGGACTGGATCTAGTCGGTCTTCTGATTTGCACACCATGTCCTTTTTTGGATGCCTTATGCTTGTTGGAATTGGTAGATCCAAGCTTCTTTAACCTAGATTTAGGCTTTCAAAGGTAAAGGAAATGCTGATGAATTTTAAGTAGGGTCTACCTAAGCTTTTATGAGGGTTTAAGATGTATTTTCTTGAGTTTTCTAAGGATTTTGGGGGCCAATAAAATAAATCTGAATTTTGGGATTCTTTTGAGACTTTTGAGGATTTTTTAACATTTTCTCTAATTTTTTAGGAATTTTCTAGGGCTTATTCCTAATTTCAGATATTTTTGGGTTATTTTTCTTAATTTCAAGAATTGTGTCCTATTTTATAAGGATTTCTAGAGGATTTTTGATGCATCTTTTTGGGTTCTTGAGAGAGGTATTTATAGGCTTTAATTGGTGCTTTTTCTTAATTTTTTGGATTTTTTTCAGATTGTTTTGGATTTATCTTTTGGGTTTATCTAATTACAAAAAAAAGCATTTACTACCTCATCAGGTCGCGGTTGGGCCATCAGACTGCAACACGGCTCGCCCCCATGCCCGATACTAGTAGGGTCTCGCAAGGACTAAATTATCATTTCAAAATCTTTTTAATCGTAGGTCTGATGTGGGTGATTCTTGGATTGTTGGAAAGCTCACCGAATATACTTCAACTTGATATAGGTTTTCGAAAATTTTGAGACAATTATATTGGATCTAGGTTGCCTATGGTCTACTAAGATTTGTGTGATCCTTTAAACTCATAAACAAGGTTTTTCAGAGTTCTCTTAGCTGAGGGGGTGTTTATAGTTTCACCTCTTTGGCATTCACTTGCGGTACCAGGTGAATGGCAAAGAAATATATACCGAGACACATTGGGGAGGAAATTTTTTATGAGGTAACATTTTTTTTATTGACTAGTACCGTTTGGGTTGGCGGTACACCGATGGATGCCTGTGATCCATAAGATATCAAACATACACTGGTATCTTTGAGTTAGTGTAGTAAAGAGGTCTTTGATAATTGGAATCCGAAGTGGAAATCAACATGAACCGTACTATCTTTGAGCCGATGACACTCCTTGTTGTAATCATTCTACTGCAACTTGGGAAGCTGCTGGTGTAGTCATCTTCAGCTTTAACCGTTTTTCTTGGGGTTTGATTCTCTAATTGAATAGGAGTTTGATTTAAAAGAAATGATGGGATAATAATGCCTGACTAATTGAACTTCTTGTTCGCATTCGATTATGATTCTTGTGGTCCACAGGTTCAATATTTTTAGTTTGAGAACCAATAGGTTGGTCTTTTTGTTTTCCTAAGGGTTTGAAAGTATGACAATCTAAGATTTGGTGATGGTGGACACATCATATGCAATCATCCATAAAACTCTTTCGTTTTTTAAAAGATTTAGAAGGTTTTTAAGATAGATTGAATTTTGAAACTGAAACAGAATTTCGGGTTACATTTCAATCAAATAAATTAATGTTTTTGAAAACTTCACAAACCATACGGGAACAATTTGAAGATGGATGAGAAATTTGGAGAAAAAATATTTTGTAAGTATTTTAGGTTCGTGCTACCATGGAGCCCTCTGATAAGTTTTACGCCTTACAGTGATGAACTTTCTTGTACCTGCATCGACTCTTTGGGTCACACAAGTTTGATGTTGATTGAGATTAAGTACCCCACCTTTTTATCGTCATACGGGTTATACATCTTCATGTCTCGGCTCTTTTAAGTCTCACGAGTTTGATGTGTTGAATGTATTGATTTTTTTATGTTACACGAGTTTGACGTTTGATTGAGATTTTGTGGGCTATTTGAGCTCACATTGTTGTACGTCATTTTTGTTGTACCTCCGTAAGCCCGTGCGAATAAGGGCAGAGCCGGTGATCGTCTGGTCTCTCAGGTTCAAGGAGCACCCGCAGACCAAGATTGTACTGAAAATAAATCCTCCAACATGGTGACCTGGGTATGGTTCCCTTGCACCAAAGAAGGACCCTTCACTGTATCTCTATGCTAACGGCTGTAGCAAGGCACCAGGCCACTGCCATTGTGCTCAGGATGCCGAAAAATCCTCGAGGATCAAATTTGGGTTCAATCGGACCTCCTAAAGGGGCCTACGCTCATGCGACCTTGCAACGCATGGGTTTTACCATAACACGGTGCGACTTCACTAAACCAGTCTTAAGGACTAGAACAATGTTTTCCGATAGCAACTTCGCCAACATATGGTGCCTTTCTTTGAAACCAGACGGAGCTCAAACTTTGACATGTTCTGGATCACGCAAGCCCCATCATTTTGACCTATGGGACACACTGTGGTGTGATCGAGAACCCTCATTGCTCTGGAGAGGAAAATGACCAGAGAAATCAAGGACAAAACAGGGTTAAGCAAACTTTAGATTCGGTGAAGCATAACTCAATGTCCAAGCCTTGGATTAACGCGGGGAGGAGTTCAATAGAATCACCTCGCAAAGAGCTACATTCTTGGACAACTCTTGCATTCAATCCGTGGGTCGATGAATGTAAGTCCCCAGGTCGCCAAAGAAGCAAATCCAGCCAGTTGCCGAAATCCCTTTCTTCGGCAACCTTCCAAATTAGGCAAACGCGTAAATTGACACCAAATCAGCCCAAACTTGTTGTAAAACAACTACAACAACCTCCTCTCTGACTTGCAAGAAGAGCCAGGAATCAAAACGACACCGCTCGAAGATGCATTGGCAAACAACGTTCAAAAAGCTGGCCAAACTTTCACCTCGGGGGAAAAGGCCATCACAACATGATTAAAGGGTATCAAAATGCTCACAATCGAGAGAAGAACGAAGATATGTTGCTGAAATAGTTGAACAGTTGCCGCAAGTTGCAGGATCAGCTTCCAAGGTCTTCCCATGACAGAGCAACCTGCATGCAGGGACGGTCCTATCATTCAGGAAAAAGATCGTAAGGGCAATTGGGTTATTTGTGCCGAATTTTTGGATTTGTTTTGAATTTCTTTAATTGTATTTAAGCTTAAATTTTGAGCATCCACCCTCGTTTGGTGAATCCTCTATATAATCAAGCTTAACGCACTTATAAGGGGCCTCTTTTTTGAAGCTCCAATACCCCTAAAGGTTGGGAAGAATCAAGGCTAGGTTTTGATTGTTAGCTTGTCTTTCTTTCTAGGCCTTTGGTCTCTGAAGGAGAGGAGAGGGAGAGAGAGAAAAATTTGAGAGAAAAGGAACACCCTTGAGTACGCGGGCCCACGGGCACCCCGGTCGCGCGGGTCACTGCACCTCTCCTAAGCTGAGTCATTCCGTCTCTCTCTCTCTCTCTTTGTCTCTATCTCTGTCTCTCTCTCTTGCTCTCATCTCCTCGTGTGTGACCCCGTCCGCGCGGCGCTCTGCGTTCATCCGCAAACTCGTAGACGCGAGTAAACTTGCGGGCCTCTTCCCTCGGGTTTCTTTACACCCCCCCTTAGCGGCCAACAGATCCCCTCCGAAAGGGCGACCAAGGGGGAGAGACATTCGGATCCCACCCTATTAGCATAAAGAGAGTGAGAGGAAAGAGGTTATAAGATTGAAGAGGGCTTCTGTCCAAACCGTGTTGATGAACAGCCAGTGGGTTTCGTAATTGCTCTAAGAGGGCCATCCACCGGGGCGTGTGCCCGAACCCCCAAAGCAACGTAAGAGCGTTCATGCTCCAGTCACAAAAATCTCACACCGTCGGCCTCCTATCCTCTAGCATGAGGGCCGACGTGTGCGTCACATTTCAGACCTCTACAGTTGTTTAAGAGAGGGTTTCTACCTCCTTGCCCGAAGGGGACACGTCAACTGGCGACTCCGCTGGGGACACGTCACACTATAATTGGCTCGAGCTGTCTCCAGGTACCAAACTCTCTTTCTCCTCTTTTCACTTTTGCTATGGGATCCGCTTTTCCCTTCTTCCTTTGGGTCGGGGAATTCTACATCCCCATACCCATGGCTACTCATGGGGAGGCTTGACCGTTCCGTCATCCCTCCCTTGCGTGCCCTCCATGCGGCCATGCTGGCCCAGCCATCCCGGCCTCAACTAGAAAAGTTCAGGGCACGGACCCTCATGCCCCTCATCCTGCCTCTTTCGACGTTGGGGGGAGACCCCTTTATGCCCACTGCCCGGGTAACTTTGCTGTCGCCCCCTCACTAAAACACCCTGTTACTGACGGGCACCCTGCCAGCCGCCGACCCCACAGCAGCCCCTATGTCGTCACTCCTCCTCACTCGGTCGATCCTAACGGGACTGTCGCCACTACGGACAGCTGAAAGGTGACCCCGTCTGCAATACACAGGGGCGTCGTCAACACTGGCACCCTCGCACACATATCACCCACTGACAATCAACATGCCAGCTCGCGCAGTTACACTACCATGCATACTTATGTCTATTGACTCTCAGGTGGCCTGATCACTGTAATAACGAATCAGGGTAGGCGGCAGCCTACTCGATTTCACAAATCGATTGGGGTCACCCTCGACCCCAGGACAGTGCTGGTGGCTTTGACGCCACTTGCGCCATGCATGTCAACTCCACGGCTCGGGGCAGCTTAAGAGCCGACCCCGATCGACACGTGACTCCCGAGATAATCAAAAGTTCGCTAAGCAAATGCACATGCATCTTGGAGGCCTCATGGCCTCACTGACTGAACAGGCAGATATCACCCTACCACGGCCCCGACTCCACCACCCTGAAGCGAGTGATGTGCCAACCGTCTTCGACCGTTCTTCCTTGGAAGGACCCTAGAAGGCACACAAGCTTCTACGGGTGGTTAGGTGCCTCGATCTCGCCCTCTGGATCTAGATAATCGGGCGACACGCGTCTTGGGTATCAGGGGAACCCGAGACTTTGAGATCGCTCTCTCGAGAACCTCGCTCTGGAGAGAGGGCAGGTATACTAACCAATGAGAGAAGAATTTAAGGTGGGTTTGAGACTTACTTGGGTTGGCTTGTGTTGGTGCCCTGTTAGATCACGAAGAAAACCCCCCAGTCGTAGAATTGGTTCTGAATCGCCTCCCTTGGCCTGTATTCTCCTATTTATGCAATCACACACACATGGTTAATTTTACAAGACAAGTGGGTCTAAAGAGACCCCACCTTGTCTTTGAGCGAATGTACACGGGCGTGCACATCCAAAAGAAGAAAGGGTAAGAGGATAGATGAAAGAAGAAGAAAGAAGTAGATCAAAAGAATTTTGACTAGGTGGCGAGACTAACACAATAGCTAGATCAACAAGTGAGTGACCCGACATGGTAGCAAGACGGGCATGATAACTAGACCGGCACAATGACAATACTACTAGAAGCCAGAACGGTCATAAGCCAGCCTGGCAAAATGGCTAGCCAATCGTGGCAGTAAGGCGGGCACAGTAATAAAGATCGACTCAACGGTAATACTGCTAGACGACGATACTACCATGGCAATGTTTGTTTCAACCTCTCTTGGTCAAACGAGAGAGAGAAAAGAAAGAAGAGAGAGAAAATGTGACATGCACAATACTACTAATGTCGTGCATGTGAGAAGAAGACAAGATGAGCAATGAGAGAGAAAAGAAAAAGGGGGAGAGAAAGAGAGAAGGAAAAAAATGAAGAAGAAAGAGAGAGAGAGAGAAGAGAGCAAGGGAATATGGATGATGATGAGAGAGAAGATAGGAAAGAACATGGACGACGATGAGCTTCTGCCGTCCAAGACAAAGGTGAGAAAAGATAAAGAAAATATGGATGACGATGAGATTCTATCGTCGATGACAAAAGGGTAAGAAGGGAGAATGAACATGACAGAGGAATAAGAAGAGAGAGAAAACATGGACGGTGATGAGCTTCCATTGTCCATGACTGAGGAATGAGAAAAGAGAGAGAAGACATAGATGACGATGAGCTTCTGCAGTCCATGACACATAATTAAGACGAGAGAGAAAACATGGACAGTGATGAGCTTCCACCATCCATGATAGAGGCATGATAGAAGAGAGAAGACATGGACGACGATGATCTTCTGCCATCTATGACAGATGATTAAGAAGAGAGAGAGAACATGGACGACGATGAGCTTCTACCATCCATAACAGAGGAATGAGTGAGAAGAGAGAGAACATGGACGGTGATGAGCATCTATCATCCATAACAGAGGAATGAGAGAAGAGAGAGAGAACATGGATGGTGATGAGCATCCACCGTCCATAACAGAGGAATGAGAGAAGCAAAGAAATATGGACGGCGATGAGCCTCTGTCACCCATGATAGAGGATTAAGAAGACAGAGAAAACATGAACGACGATGAGCATCCGCCGCTCATGACAGAAGGGAAGACAAGGAAACTTTGACAGAGGCCCGACCCGCCACTCAGGTTAAAGCCCGGCTCACTGTTCGTGTCCCTGAAGCAAGAAGACATCATGCTAAGCGATAGACTTCTCCATGCATGAACAGAGAGGAAGGAGAGAGAATGGCGAGAGAGATTAGGAAAGAGAAGAAAGAGAAAGGAAAGCTAAAGAAAAAAAGGAAGGTGGGCAATGAAGATCAGAGAAGAAATAGGAAAGAAAGATACATACAAGAGGAGAGAGAAAGAGAGAGATGAGAGGAGGAGAGAGAAAAGATAGACAAGAGGAGAGAGAAAGAGATGAGAGGAGGGAGAAAGAGAGAGATGTGAGGAGGAGAGAGAAAAGATAAACGAGAGGAGAGAGAAAGAGATGAGAGGAGGGAGAAAGAGAGAGATGAGAAGAGGAGAGAGAAAGAGAGAGATGAGAGGAAGAGAGAAACAGAGAGATGAGAGGAAGAGAGAAATAGAGAGATGAGAGGAGGAGAGAGAAAGTTACCTTCACCAAAAGGTACCAGATCTTTTCTTCTCTCTCCTCTCTCTCTTTCTCTCTCCAAGACGTGTCCACAATTTCAACATGAAAACTCTCAAATTTTGTTGATGAGTATTCAAAAATCAAGGGGGCCATGACAATTGTGTTTAACATGTACTTATAGAATTGAGCCCAAACATGAGTGGATGCCAAAAAAACTACCTAAATTGATGATAATTACAATTTCGTTAAATTAAAAGAAATTCTAAATTAAGAGCAAAGAGAATATTTTGCCCATGTCCAACTATAAATAAAATTTCAAAACAGTTGCTATTGTTGCCCTATAACTTGCATGATCTTTCATGGATGATCTGGGGTTGTTTTGATGCCCGTTTGATTGAAAGATAATTGTTTTCTTATTGGGCTAGGCATGGTGATCGTTTTGATACCAATTCCGAGTCATGGATCATGTTTTTAAGCCACGATCATGTGACTTAAAATTTGGATGAATCTTGAAAACTTCAGATCGATAGTGTGCTCGTTCCTTGATGTTTTTCCATGATTTCTTCACTAGATCACACTAAACATGCTGTCACTATCGAATGGAAACAAACACAGCTCGATTTTGTACCCGGATGAAGATTTTGCAACTCTAGAGTTTTGGCTGGAATCTAAAATTTTGGTGTCAGAATTTTCAGCCACTTTATTGGATTTGTGTGAATAATTTGACCATTCATCATGTATGGGGATTGAACCAAAGATAGCTCTTGACCTTACACACATGATGGAACTAGTCCCGCATTAAATCAGATACGCGAGAGTCATGATTTGGTCGCTTGAGTGTGGCATGTTGCTACTGATTTTTCTGCAAATTTCTTCAAAGATCGGCAACTAGAAATAGAGAGAAGTTTCCGATCCGTGAAGAAAATTGCAAAAAAATCAGCAACAGCATGCCTTTTTCTAGTGGCCAAATCTTGACGCTCGCGTACTCGATTGACGTGAAGCCAATTGCATTATGTGCATAAGGTCCGAGGCTATCCTGGTCCAAACGTCATGTACGAAGAATGGTTGGATTTCGCACACGAAGGTGTCGAAGCAGCTGTAAATTTTAGTTGTCGGATTTCAAGATCCAGCCAAAAACCCAAGACGACAAAATCTTCGTTCGAACAGGAAATCGAGATGCGTTTGTTGTAACGTGATCGTGACTACATGCTCAATGTGATTCAATGAAGAAATTGAAGAGAAACATCAAGGAATGAGAGCACTATCGATCAGAAGTTTTCAAGATTCATAAAAAATTCAAGTCTTATGATCATGGCTTAAAAACCTTTTTCATGGGTCGAAGTTTGAATCAAATCGATCACCATGCAGAGCTTTACAAGAAAATAATTATATTTTGATTAAATGGGCATCAGAACAACCTTGGATCAATCATGGAAGATCACGCAAGTTCTCGAGCAGTAGCAAGGACTGTTATGAAATTCCTCACTTTGTTAGGCAAGGGCAAAATAATATGTTTGCACCTATTTTTAGAATTTATTTTAATTCAATTAAATTGTAATTATCTTCAATTTTAGGTAGTTTTTGGGTGTCCACCCATGTTCGGGCCCAATTCTATATAAACATGCAAAGCCAAATTGTAAAAAACCTTTGATTCATTCTTCAATATTCAATAAAGATGTCAATTCTTGCTTGAGTTCGTGGGTGCATCTTGGAGAGAGAGAGAGAGGAGAGAGAAGAAAAGGGTTGGTACCCCTTGGTAAGGTAACTTCTCTCTTCTTATTTTCTCTCTCCTCATCTTTTCTCTCTCCTCCTCTTTTCTCTCTTCCTGTTTCTCTCTCCTCCTCTTTTCTATCTCATCTTCTTTTCTCTCTCTCCTCTTTTCTCATCTTTATCTCTCTTTCTCTCTCCTCTTTTCTCATTTATATCTCTCTTTCTCTCTTCTTTTTCATGTCTATCTCTCTCTCCTCTTTTCTCATCTCTATCTCTCTTTCCTTCTCATCTCTATCTCTCTCTTTCTCTCTCTTCTTTTCTCTCTCATGAATCCCTTTCTCTTTCTTGCTTTCATCTTTATCACTTTCTCTCTCTTTCTCCTCTGGTCTATCATGTCTCTCTTTCCTTGCTCCTCTTTCTTTCTCCATTCATGCATGGCGGATCTATCGTCTAGCGTGATGCCTACCTGCCCATGAGACATGAACAGTAAGCGAAGCCTTAGCCCGAGTGGCGGGTCGGGCCTCTGTCAAAATTCTCTCCCTTCTCTCTTCTGTCATAGTCGGTGCATGCTTAGCGCCGTGTATATTTTTGCTCTATTTATTCTCTTCTATCACAACCGGTAAACCTATTCCGCATGTGCTTTCTCTCTCTTTCTTTTCGATTACAGACGACGCAAACTTATTGCCTCTTGTGTTTTCTCTCTCGTCCTGTTCTTCTGACTCAACTGACACAAGCTTATTATCGTCTGTGTCTTCTCTTTCTTCTCTCTTCTTATAGAACAGATGGAAACACAACAGCGCCTGTGTCTTCTTTCTCTTCTATCTTCTTGTACAGCCCGTGGAAATACATCACCACCTATGTCTTCTCTCTCTCTTCTCTCTTCTTATACAGCCGACAGAAACACAACACCACCTGTATATTCTCTCTCTTCTTGTACATCGAGCAAAAACACAGTGCTGTTTGTATCTTCTCTCTCTTCTCCATCTTCTCCGTTCTGTCACAAACGACGGAAGCACATCGCCACCTATGTTACTCCTTCCCCTTGTATCACAGATTGCGAAGCCCATTGCCGTCTGAGTCTTCTCTCTTCACATCTCATCACTGTCTGCACTTTTCTTCCTCTTCCTACTCTTTCTTACTTCTTCTCCCTTCCTTCCCTTCTCTCTCTCCTTCTTCTCTCATTATTTTCCCTCTTACACTCTTCTTCTTCTCTTTTCTCTTCTTTTCCTCTTCTTTTTCTCTTCTCTCTATCTTCCTATTTTCCTTCTTTCTTTTTCTTACCTTTTTGTTTGACCAAGAAAGGTCGAGACTAACATTTCATGGCAGTCCTGTCGTTTAGCCGTAATGTCGTTGTGCCAGTTAGAGTTACTACGCCTGCTTTATTGCCATGACAGACTAGCCATTGTGTTTAGCTAGTCGATGTTGATATTGTCGTCTAGTAGTAATTCTGTTGAGCCGGTCTAAGTTACGAGCCCGTTTTACTGCCACGCTGGGTCAATTACTTACTAGTTTAGTCACTGTGTCGGTCTCACCGTCTGGTCAAATTCTTCTACCCCAATCTTTCTTCTCTCATTCTTCTCTTCCTTTTTTCGAATGTGCACGTTCTCGAAAGGCAAGGTGGGGTCCCTTGATCCACTTGTCTTGTAACATTTGCCAAATGTGTGTGATTGTAAAATTAGGAGAATACTGGCCAAGGGAGGCGATTTCGATCTAGTTTTACGATTGGGGGGCTTTCTTCATGATATAAGAGGGCACCCACGTGCATCTACCCGAGTAAGTCCCGAACCCACCTTAAATTCCTCTTTCATTTGTTGGTCTACCTACCCTTGTTTTTGAGCAAGGTTCCTGAGAGAGCGATCTCAAGTCCCGGGTTCCCCTGAAACCTGAGACGCGCGCAGCCAGATCATGCGAATCCAAAGGGCGAGATCGAGGCACCAAACCAGCTTGGCGAGCTCACTAGGGACTTACTACCCCTTAGTCAGATCGTGCTTGTTTGGCTAAGTTTTTCCTTTTATTTTCTGTATCTGCACTTATGGCTTCCGGGTTTTGTAACCCATTCATTCGGATTGAGAATTTTCTTATCCCCACATTTGCGAGTGTTCCTAGGGAACAAGTTCCTCAAATTTTGTTCCCAACCCTCCTTTTGAGTAAAGACCCTAGGTCTATCTCCTAGGTCTTAACTTGGATTGGTGTGAGGAGGGACTTAAAGGTCCCTATCTCCCTGTCTCCTAGCTCTAGTGGAACTTCCACCAAGGCCCCTGGCATCGACAACACGTTTTTTGCTGCACACAGCATGCACCCTGCCACCAGTAAGTCACTTGTTGGTCAAATTACCGAGGCACATCGGAAGGTTGCCCAATCCCTTGCTGCAAAAGACGAAAAAATTACCATTGCTTCTGTGGGTCGCCCCAAGGCTATCCCCCACATTCTTGCACCACCATGAGTCTCTATCCTTAGAGGCTCGACACATTGAGGCAGAGACCCTGAGGCCTCCACCTCTCGCACACACTATAAGGGTCGTGGGTCATCCTCTCGAGCCACTCCGCGGGGCAACCCTTATGTTACTTCGAGTCAACATCCAGGATCAAACCTCTCAAGGCTAGGTCCTACATACACTGTTCATATGCATCCCACTGCTCGAGGCAACGCCTTCATTGCGCCAACCCGAGTACACAGGAGACAACCTTCTCGTCCTCTTACTCACCACACACTAGTGCACCCTATATGGGGCAGGCTTCCACCTGCTCTCTTACAGACACCTGCTCGCAGTTCTCTACCTCCTAAGGCAAGATCACTTGCTCAAGCTCGGGTTGATCCCCAGGTCCCCCGTGATCCTTATTTCAATGGGTGCACATGCGTCTCTGCCACAGACAACCCATCGCCCTCGACTCAGGTGTCCTCATGAGTCAACCCTCCTCTTGCTTGCTCCTCCTTCTTCGAGCAAGCACCTCCAGTCTTGGTAGTCCAAGGCCTTCCCCAAGAGTACCATCCTGCACTAGCCTCATCATCTTGGTCATGTCTTTGGAGCTCATGAGAGAGCTCGTGGAAAAGACCTGATGGAAGATCGAGTCCTTCATCCTCGTCGACCCAGGATGACTCCAGTCCTTGGCCCACATTCTTTGCCTCACTTGATGGAGATAACTCTCTCTTGTGCAAGAAGAGCCGACCAGCCTGGCGTGAGGTCCATCAAAACCTCAAAGCTAAATGTGATAGGGGTCTACAAATCATCAAAACCTCAAACCTCAAAGCTAAATGTGACCAAGGCGGTAGGGGCGACCTGCTCTGATGATCCTCTTCACCTGAACCCCTTCTACCCTCTTCAGATGACGAATCCCAAAGAAGAAATACATGAGCCCTGCACTGTGGTTAGTGTTGTAGAAAATGACCCAGCCACTAGGTAGTCACGATCCCAAGATGACATGTTGGCATTGAGGGAGAAGATATGCTGCGCACTTGACCGCTTTTGATTGTTGTCTTCTCCCCCTTTACCTTGTAGGGCCGACGACCCATCCAGACCTTGCAATCTCATCTATATGTGAATAAGACAATGATTTTTCTTAGGTTTCTTCTTTTTGCACCCTTTTGTTTTGAATTTCGCATTGACCTTCTCTAGGGAAGAGGTACTAATGGTGAGAACTCAGATGCTTATCGGGAAGGTGCTTGAGTTCATTCCTGAGAGGCCATGTACTCTCGTCGGTGCACGATTGTGGGTTTTTAGGACGTGGTCTTAGAGTTGTACCTCCATGACTGTAGTAGCCCTTTTTTAAAGTCCCACCCTTGGGACTGATAGTAGCGTGTGACTTTAGGACCTCTTGCCTATGTGGGGAGTACCCTGAGGGATTCTCATGGTGGTGCGCCAATCTCCCTCAGTGTAAAGGACCTGCCTCGGGATGAATTTGTGTAGGGAAGTTCACGGGGGTAGGAGCTCTGCATGGTCTGGGTATGGGGGAGATTGGGTGTCTCGAATTGGCGTGACTAGCTCCTCCTGGTCGTGTCTCTCTATTCCGAGCTGGCGGGGCTCTTGTGCATGAGATGCAAGTGCGGTGCCTGCATGATGAGCCGTGTTGCCACTTGCGTTATTCGATCTTCAGCGTGTGTAATACACACCTACCATAGGGGGATGCATTGAAGATAAAGGATTAAGAGGCACTAGTGATAGGGTTTCGAGCCCGCCTTGTTTTCGAATGGGGATGAGGACATTGATGGGACATTTTGCTCCAGGATGGGGCTTGCTCACCAATCAAGGCTATCCATCCGTCTTGGATGTATCCTTGAAGGATGTTCAGAAACCCGTTACAGTGGCACAATTCGTGACCACTCAGCTGGTGGTAAGGGCACCCCCGGCTCTGCCCTTCACAGACCCTTCATCTTCGTGTCTTAGGTGCATGCGGCATGATCATCTTGTGTTGCACCATCGTGTCGAAAAGAGTAGGGAGTCAGTAGGGCAGTGGCTCGGCCTTAGGAACTTCATCGTCCAGCTCGCCGTGGATTGTGACCACATGACAGGATTCGAGTGTCTCGAAAGCCTTCTTGAGGTCCTCCAAATTGATCAACCCCTTTTGAATCAGGGCTTCAATATAATCTTTGAGCTGGATAAAGTTTTCGACAGGGAACCCAACATTAGGTGGAACGCCTAGTATTTGGGATGATGAATCCATTCTGCGTGGTCCAGCCGTTTGCTAGGTGGGAGGGTCACCATGTCTTTCTCAATCAACATCGTAAGGAGGGTCGGCACCCATGCCCTGTTGAAGTTGTATTGTTGATTGAGCTTCCACCTAAACTCTTCGGTTTGTTGGTAGCTTTGGGGGGGGAGGGGGGGGGGGGGGGGGGGGAGGGAACCCTATTGTAGTCTTGCTTTTGGAGTGGCTGCTATAGTGTTGACCCTTGAATCCGTGGTTGTAAGCCTCTAAAGGTGTCCAACATTTATAAGGGGGCTGCATTGGGTTTGGGTTGGGAAGCGGTCGTTATCGCTACACTGATCAGATTCTTGGATTGACTGACATGGGAATTAGTCATGCTGCCCCAGAAGTGGCCTCCTACTAAGGTTTGAGAAGAGTCTTTGCCATGATGGTTCAGCAAGCTCTCGATCTTGTCCTCTTTAGTGATCATTTCAGAGGAGGTGGTGGGGTTGGAAGCCTCAACATGCAGGGAGATTTCTCTCCTCATGTTTCTGACGCATGTTTGGATGACTTCCACCTCGTTCATGGGGTTGGTTTGGCACATTGCGAGATTTCTTCACCGTTGGATATATTGGCCCACCTATTCATTGGGGTTTTGAGCCATGGTGAGGAGTTCTATGGCTTGCATGTTTAGCTCTGCATCATAGAAGTGTTTGTAGAAGAGCTGTTCCATCTCCCGCCAGGAGTGGACCGAGATGGGCGGTAGCTGGGCATACCATTTGAAAGCAGGCCTGACCAGGGTCTCCANGAACTGTTGAAGCAGTAATATGGAGTCTGAGGCCGCCTCCTGAAAGACAGACACGAAGTGGGCTATGTTCTACTGTGGCGAGCCTATGCCATAAAAATTGGCAGCCTTCAATTTAATAGCTGACAGGGAAAGGAACCGAATCAATAGAGGGCGGATAAGGGTTTTGATATGAGAGGCTGTCTTGTGTTTTTGATATTTGCAGCTCTCAGATGCTCCTATTGATCATCTGCTGGATGTCCTCTTGTGTAAACATTGACGGTGTCGCTTGAGGAGCCATATCAAGTCGGAATTCAATAGAGGGAGGAGGATCCGGAGACCTCGGTGCTGTTCGTGTGTTTCGTTCTAGTCGTTCGTAGTGCAGAGGTCTTTCTTCCTCCTTGAGTGGTGGTTCAGAGGGAGGATTGGTTTCTTGGTGGGAGGAGATAGTTGACAATGCCTCCTCGAGCCCTTTGAGCTTGTCTAGGATGTTATTCAAGAGGTTCTCGAAGAGGGTCGTCAGGCTTTTGGGCTCTTCTCCATCCTGACCTACCATCATGACCTCGACAGGTCGATCTGAGTTAGGTAACTCAGAGGGAGGGGTGGCTCTGGTCCTCTTTGTACTCTGATCGGGAACCCCAAAGAGTAGAGGTTGGTCCTTCCCCGTCTGAGCTTGGGTTTGCTTGAGGGCCCGAGTAAGTAGGTGTTCGGGGCGGCCTAGCGGGGGGCCCATTGTCAGGCTTGGCTCTTGAAGACCTTGGGGCCCATCTTCCTCTATCGGCTCTTGACAACCTTGCGGCTGTAGGTCTGGCAAAGCGGGGTCACCTTCTTGTGCCCTGACAACGTTAGAGTGGGCGACACTGTAGTCCTCGGGCTCCTCCATATCCTGTAGGAGGTGGAACCGGTTCTGGTTGGTGAGGCCCTTCACAATGGAAGATATTGCCCTTTGAGGGAGGTGGGGAACTTTTGTTTCCCTAACTTGTTTGAGCCGCAGGCGTCGGTAGATCTTCCCCTAGAATTGAAATCGGGTCCAGTCCTCCTCTCAGCCATTCTATCGACGCACGAATGGAGTTGATAAGCTGAGGTAGAGTGAGACACCGAGGGAAGAGGGGCTCTATGGGTGGTAGTGGAGTTTGAGGACCACTGACGGGGAGAATGGTGTAGCCAGCAGTCATTAGCAACGTCTTCTCCATTTATATCTTGCGCCGAGGGGTGGCTCATGGACGCACCAGGCGCAACGCCGAGAGAATAGTGCTCGGAGGGAACTTCTTCGAGTATCATGCAGTGACTGGCACAATAGTGGTGGATGAGGCGATGGGTGCTTGTCCCTTTTCACAGCCTAGGGTTTGTTTGGATCTGCATGTGTGTGCATGACCCATAGTAGTGTTTGGGACAGCCACAGGGTCGGCTTCTATTGTGCTGAGGGGAGGAGCACATGCGTTGTCAGCCCGCTTAGTTGATGAAGCTTTTGGGCCCCCAGAATGCATGTGCGCTTGCTTGGGGGACTCCTGATTGTCTCAAAAGTCGCATGTCGGTTGGGGACCAGCCTTTGGACTGCCCCGAGCTGTGGGGCTGACATGCATGACACGGGTGGCGTTAGAGCCACTAGCGTTATGCCTAGGTTGAAAGCGACCCGAAACGGTTTGTGGGACCGGGGTAGGCTGCGGCCTGCCCCGATTCATTATTATGGTGGTCAAGCCAACAAGGGGTTTATAGACATGTATACACATGGCGGTTATGTGACTGCCAGGGGGTGGTGTGTGCACAGGGGTGCTAGGGTTGGTGACCTCCCTTTGAGAAGCAGGCGGGGTCACCTTTTGGCTACCCGCGGCAACGGTGGTCCTGTCGAGACCAACTGAGTGAGAGAGAGTGGCCGCACGACAGCCACTGTGGGATCTTAGGCTGATGGAGTGTTCGTGAGCAATAGGGTATTTAGAAAGAGGGTGGCAGTAGATTTGTCTGCGTAGCAGGCATCAAAGGGTTCTCCATTGATGCCGAAAGAGGTGGGGCGATGGGCCTGAGGGCCTATGCCTCGAACTTCCTCGGAGGGCACCCATGGGAGGGAGGACCTAACGGTCGAGCCTCTACCAGAGTAGCCACGGGTATGGGGATGTAGAACTCCTCAACTCGGAGGAAAGAGGGATAAGCGAATCCCATAGATACAGTGGAAAGAGGGGAAAGATAGGATGGTACCTGAAGATGGCTCGATTCAACGATAGGGTGACACTTCCTTAGTGGAGTCCCCAGTTGATGTAGGTTGGGTCCTGGTTTCCCTCTGCACGGGGCTGAGGCAACCCTCTCTGGAACAACTGTGGAGGTCTGACGTGCAGTGGATGCGTGGGCCCTCTTACTTGCGGATAAAAAGCCAACGGTGAGAGAGATTTTTATGATTGGAGTGCAAATTGCTCTTACGCTGCTTGAGGGTTTGAGGATGCTCCCGAGTGAATGGCCCTCTTAGAGAAATTACGAAGCCCTCCAACTACTCGTCAGCACGGTTTGGACAGGAGCCCTCCTCAGGTTCTCAATCTCTCTCTCTCCTTTCACTCTCTTCGTGCTATCGGGATAGGATCCTGATGTCCCTCCTCCTTGGATGCCCTTTCAGATGGATTTGCTGGCTGCTAAAGGGGGTGTGGGTAGAAGTCGAGGGGAAGGGCCCACAAGTTAGTACACGTCCGTAGTTCACGGATGGGTGCGAGCTTCCGTGTGGATGGGGTCACTTGTGCGGAAGTGGAAGGATGAGAGAGAGAGAGAGATAGAGAAGGAATGACTCAGTTTCGGAGAAATGGGATGACCCACGCGATTGGGATGTCCGCAGGACCTCACACTCAGGGGTACCCTCCTTCTTTGGCGCAAGGGCACTGTACCGAGGTCACTAGGCTAGAGGCTTTATTTTTCGGCACAATCTTGGCCTGCGAGTGTTTCGTGAACCCGTGAGACCTGACTATTGCCAGCTTTCTCCTTATTCGCATGGGCTCATGGAGGTACGTCAAAAATGATGTACAACAATGTCATCTATAAAGGCCACCACAAAATCTTCCAGAAAGGGTCTAAAATCTCTATTCATTACGTCCATGAAGATAGCCGAAGCATTAGTCAACCCAAACGACATTACTAAGAACTCATAGTGGCTATATCGGGTCTTGAATGCAGTATTAGGGACATCTTCTTCCTTGACCCGCAGTTGATGATAGCTCGATCGGAGATCAATCTTGGAAAATACTTGAAGCTAGTAAAAAAGGTCGTCAATTCTAGGCAGGGGTACTTGGTCTTTATCGTGACCTGATTCAGCTGTCTATAATCTATACAAAGCCTTAAAGATCCATCTTTCTTTTTCACAAATAAGACCGGTGCACCCCAAGGTGACAAACTGGGTCGGATGAACCCTTTCTCCAACAATTCATGTAATTTCTCTTTCAACTCCTTTAATTCAGCTGGGGCCTTTTGTAAGGGGCTTTGGAAATGGGAACAGTACCTAGGACCACATATATCTCAAATTCTATCTCCCTGAGTAGAGGCAAGGAGGTCAACTCCTCAGGGAAGACTTATGGGTATTCTCTTACCACTGGTATCTCCTCTAACATGGACTGGACGTCCCGATTCTCTACAACATAGGCCAAGTACCCAACACATCTTTTGGTTAGCAGATGGGAAGCTCGAAGGATAGAGATAAGGTGTAGAGGGAGAACATCCTTAATGTCAACAAAGTTCAACTCAGGCTGGTTTGGGTGTCTAAACATTACAGTTTTATCATAATAATTTACTGTAGCATGATGTGTGGACAACCAGTCCATGCCCAAAATAACATCAACATCTTGAATGTCTAAAAGTATCAAGTCTATAGGTAGAACACACCCTTCAAGCAGAACCCCATAGTGTTTATAAACCATATCAGTTTCTATAGATTCCCCCATACGTGTGCATACTACCAATGTCCAGTTAAAAAGTGCAGGTCTAGCATTCATGTGGCATGTAAAGCGAGGGGCAACAAAAAAGTGAGAAGATCTAGGGTCAATCAGAATTTTAGCTTCCATGCTACAAAAAAAGAGCGTACCTCGGATTATAGAGGCAAACGCCTTGGCTTCTTGTTCTGTGAGCACAAAGACCCGATCTTGAGCCTTTGATCGATTTTCTGGCCCCTTTACCCGACAGTCTTTGACCAAGTGGCCAGGCTTGCCACATCAGAAACAGGACTTTGTCTTCTTATAGCACTCAATGACGAGTTGCTTAACCCACAGTAAGGGCAAGCCAGGCCTCGATTATCCCTTATGTCGCTTGGGAAGGTCTTCTGAATCTTCATATTTCCCTAATTGTTTCTTCCCCCAAAACGTCTCCTTGGGGGTGGTCGAACCTTCCTCTCAAGCTTCCTAGATTGAGTTAGCCCCATGCTTCCCTCTTTCCTGAACCGTGACTCTTCACAGTTCCTCTCAATCTTCATGGCAAGGTCTACTAAAGGGGAGAAGGTCTTGAGGTTTGCTGATATTATTCTTCCCCTTATATCGGGCTTGGGGTCTCTCTTTAACTTGTTTGCCTTTCACGCCTCTGTGTTGATGATGTGCGGTGCATAACGTGAAGGCTCAGCAAACTTTACTACATACTGTTCTACTGATAATCTTCCTTGCTGTAGCTCAATAAATTCTACCTCCATCTATCGCATTGAGTCAGGGAAATACTTCTCATTAAATGCTTCTAAAAAATTCTCCCAAGTTGCTACTGTCCTCGACTCTTCCCAAGATTGCTTTACTGATCCCCACCCGTGCTCAGCATCCCCTTCTAACATGAAGGTTACCAACCTAACCATCTATTCATCTGTACAATGCGGAACATCGAATATCTTTTCCACCTGTCTCCTCCACCGCTCAGCTTTCTCCACTCTAACCTCTTAAATCTTTCTATTTGCCCACTATCAGTCTGATTTGAGGCAGGGGTATCTGGGGCTGGCATGTTATCCTTCATCATCTAAGTCATGGCCCCTAAAGTCTTGAAAAATTCACCGAGGGCCTCTGTATGCTCATTGCTGGAACTCGCATTATTGGCACGAGTCCTCGTCATCTGTGGCCAAAAAACAGGAGTACTCAGTTACCGGCCTATTCAAAACAATTCTAGAGACACTCCTACGACTCTCTAGGCCAAGAATCCTATCATGGCTGCTCTGATACCATAACTGTCATGACCTTGCCCCCTGCTGTACTTGGCAGAGGCTGATAGAGTGTGGGATCACGACAGAAGGTGGCCAATGCCACTCAAGTGGGAGTGGTTCAACGCGTTTAGAAATACAAAATCAAAGAAATCCACGAAAGAAAATAAAATGCATTCATCAAGCTCCACAAAATTGAATAGATTATAAAACCATAAAACCATTTTATATAGATACATTCTTCAAAAACATTCTTTTACAATTACGTTCAAGGCACTACAGGCCTGAAAACAAGATTACAACACTTCATTAAGACAACTCTGTGGCACTGCCACCAAACACCTACTATCAAAAAGTTCCTTTATCCAACACTGAGCTTCAGTCGCCTGCCACAAATGTTCAACTGCTCGGTCTCAAGAGTCGGAGGTTATCACTCTACATAGATGAAAATAAAAGGGATGAGCTAAAAGCCCAGTAAGGACATCTACACTAATGCATTCCGGCCTATATGTAATGACATTTATAGACATTTCCCCCAATTATACAATAGTCACAACGTGGAGTCATGAATCACAAATCTTTAGTACTATACGAAGAAGTATAATTCAGATATTAGGTCATCACATATTGCATAATCTCGTCTTTACTACATCTCTTATCACGATAACTAAATAAAAACTCAGACGAAATGCACAATGCACATAGGCAAAGACTATAGTTGCTTACTCCCTAAGTAGAAGTCCTATCGATCAGGCCAAGCTAGTCTTGTAACTTGGAACCTCTACCCTCACTCAGGAGGGAGAACAATAACAAATGGGAGTCCCATTTCGTAATGTCCTCACACACACACACAATCCCCAACATGCTTTGGGGTTTTCAAAAGGCAGTTGCAAGGAGCAAATTTCACGCAGCTATGGAAATAACTAATCTAGCTATAGTTTCTGGCCGCACTGACCGAGTCAACCAATGGTTGACGGCCTCGATGATAGGTTTGTAACTTTGCCTTACATTTTCCCTTTCTTCTTTTGATTGGTTAGCGCACTCCTACACATCTCCACCACACGCATGGCATAGGTTTGTAGCCGATCAGGACCATGAAATTTGAGGTCACGTTGTGCATGGGACTAGCCTTGAGCTGAACTAGTCAAACAATTCTAATCGCCTTGTCGATCGGTTTTTGCCAACTGAGTACTAAATGCGGGCAACATCCAACCATTCCCTTTGAAACCGATCCTAGTTTTCTACATTCTCATTTCATCCCCAATTTGGAAATCTAAATTTTTGATATTTTCAAATCGTAACTCGCCACCTTTCCTTTATTTATTTGACTTTTATTCAATAAACGGGTATGGGTCCATGTAAAACCCCTCACCCCCTCTGGGTGGCTGAATCAGCTTCGTTCAAACCCATATTGTGACTAGCATTTGCCACTGCAGAATAAACCAATTTGAAAATGGGATAACATACTCCATAAGACACGACCCTCTCCGTATGCCTTTCAGAATAGAGGGCGTTACACTACCATAGGGTAACCCAGTGCGTAGTGCCCATATAGATTAGGGGGGCACGACTCTCCCAAATATTCACATTCACATCTCGACCTATGGGGGTCAAGGTAAGATCTCAGTTGTTGGCATTGATTCCTAGTCATAACAGTACATATCACACCACCAACCGGTGACCCGTTGCATAGTGCCTCATATCGGAAGTTTCACAGTATTATACCACACTATCAATGGGTGTCCCATTGTGTAGCGGTCCATATCTCAATCGCATCATAACAGTATACCATTATTAATGGGTGTCCCATTGTGTAGTGGTCTATATAACAGTCACATCATAACCGTATCCCACGACTAATGGGTATCCCATTACGTAGAGGCTTATATCACATCACATCATAACAATATCACACTACCAATGGGTGTCTCATTGCATAGTGGTCCATATCATGGTCATATCATAACAGTATCTCACTACTAATGGGTGTCCCATTATGTAGTGGTCCATATCACAGTCACATCATAACAGTATCCCACTATGAATGGGTGTCTCACTGCGTAGCGGTCCATATCACAGTCACATCATAATAGTATCCCACTACCAATGGGTGTCCCATTGCATAGTGGTCTATATCATAGTCACATTATAACAGTATCCCACTACCAATGGGTGTCCCATTGTGTAGTGGTCCATATCACAGTCACATCATAATAGTATCCCACTGTCAATGGGTATCCCATTACGTAGTGGTCCTTATCACAGTCACATCATACCTAATTGCAACTGTGTACATGCATACTCAAGCATTCATTCACTCATGCTTTGCTATTTTTCAGGAATTCAAGAGCTTTCACAATATCATAAGCATGCATGTTCAGTGCCTCATGATAGATGATTTCAATATCTTTATGAAGGGTTTAATCTTTATTCAGAAACATATAAAGCAGTGCACCACTTTTCATGAATCATACAACAATTTGGGATCCACTATCATTTCCATCGGTGATACACATATACAAAAGAAAGCATGGTATCCAATTCATAAGAAATTTCAACTCAATTTCGACATCAACTTGAAATAAATATATATATCTTTCAATCAAGGGTAATTTGAGCATCATTTGATCAGTCAAGACCTCAATGCAAAATGGACTACAGTTCTGAAATTTATGCAATTCCTTACAGTAACATGTACCCACTAACCAGGGGATAACTCCCAATTTAGGAGGAAGTTTTATATGGTTTCAAAACGAACTTCTAAGTAAACACATATCTATTTCAATTGGAGTGGCTTGAAAGCATTTGGACCCAGTTTGACCAGTCAAAAGCTCAGTACAATAGGAATGACATTTTTGAAATCTGTTGTAATCTGATAACAGTGACATGTCCCCATAAACAGAGACTGAACTTCTAATCTATAACAAATTTTGGGATGATTTAAAAAACAAAGTTTAATTAAAAACACATATCTTTCAAATAAAAGTTATTTGAAGCCATTTGGATATCATTTAGTCAAACGTTCATTACTAGAACATGTAAGTTCCCCAGAAATTCACAGTATGGTCGTGGCATACCTTAAGAACAATCAATAACTTCTAATTTATGATAGATATTTACATGAGACCTCTTTCATCTTAAATTAGACTCACATAAATATCATTTCGCAAATTTTCATGGTCGACAAGAGGAATTCTAGTGCCCAAATTATCATGCAAATGAAGTCCTAATTTCCTGGAAAAACATGACATATCCAAGGATACATGCAACCTTTCCTCTTCATAATTCATACTAGCTCTTGCTTAATTTCATACTTTCATAACTAAAAACATACAAGGTGCTTGATCCACTTACTTTTGTGCACTAGTGCCCCCAAAATCCCTCACATAGTCCACTTCAAGCTCTTCAATAGTGGGCACATAAAGGGGCTGAGAACTCTAAGTGTTTTGCTTCTCAAGAGTAAGAGAATGAACATGGCGTGAGGGAAAGAGAGAGAGGCTTATGTGTCTCAAAAATGGGAGGTGGCAGATTGGGTTCGCCAAGTGGCAGTCTCAGTGGAATGCTGCTTGACAGGTGGAATTCATGACAACATGCAACAGGCAGGTGGCACCCTGGGTCATGTGCAGGCTCAGCAGTGTCACGTGTGGCGGCATCGCGCACGACAGGATCACTCTCGGCAGTGCCCTCGTCATGCACGGTGACTTCCTCATGCACGCACGTCAGCTTTCCCATACATGCATGGCAGCTTTCTCCTTGCACGCACGATAGCATTCCCATGCACGCACGAAGACTGACCCTGTTTCACGCATGGCGGCTTTCTCTCTCTTTTCTTCTCCCTGCCGCCGCACACATTCTTCTTCTTACCATCCTTCTTTCGCCGTGCACTTCACTATGCCGGGAAAATCTTGGTCCTTGCATTTTTCTTTTCCATGGCGATCTTCTCTCTTCTATTTCTCTCAGCTTAGGCTACGTCATTAGGCAAGCCATACATCAAAACAGTTGGGCCGACGAGACGAATATCCTCTCAAAGTTTGGGCTCATTCTGACTCAGGATGAGGGAGATACGATCATGGAAAGTTAAGCCCGAAATTGGAAACATAGTTTCCATAAGTGGAAGCTGGTTCTCTGAGGGTGCACCACGTGCGGCCTACCCATTTTTAGTAAGTTGGCCGCAGATGGGTCTACGAGCATCCGAATGACTCAAAACTTGGTCCCCGCGAGTTTTCAAACTTTCTGAATCCAATGGACACGATTCAGTGATCATTTGAAGCTTGTAAAACTAGGGCTGTAGTTGTAGGGTCTCTTTTTAACATGATAGAGGCTGAATTCTGAAAACGGATTTAGCATCTGATCCACCTTAATCTCTCCAAATTGTGATGAGACTTAGCGAACATTCTTAAGGGACCCTTAGACATGTTTTTTATCTTTTTGGGGCCATTCTGGGACCATCAGGAATTATACTCAAAATCATGGCTTATTGGTCTACTGCTTCCGTAGTCCACATGCATTTTTGTTCATGTGGTCTTAGATCATAAACTGATCTCTCCTTATGCGAATTGAGGATAACAAGTGTTGAAAAATACACTTCAATAGTGTCCAATGTCTTGAGAGCTGCATGGGCAGTAGCAGGTTTGGGGAGAATGGTGTGGTGGTAACTGATGCATTTATTGTGTGTCTGTGTTGGTTAGTGCAAAGGGTTAGATTTGTTTGGTCGGGGTCTAATTTTTGCTTCAGTCCTCACACTGGTTGGGAGGTGCACGTGGGGGAGAAAATCCTCTCTCAAACAACCGGGGAGGGTCCATGTGCATCACACGGTCGTGGGAAAACAAGCGTGACGCCTCTATTTGAGTGATAAATGATCCGCCCTTTCACTTGTAAAAGGGCGGATTATTCATCACTCAAATAGAGGCATCACACTTGTTTTCACCCAGCTGGTTTAAACAAGTGATTTAAGCTTGTTTATATAGAGAATTCACCAAACAGGGGTGAATGCTAAAAAACTACGCTTAATTACAATTAAAAGAAATTAAAATAAAATCCCAAAATTAAGTATAATGACCAAAACGCTCCTAAAACCTTTTGTGTTAATGATAAAACCATCCCTCTCTGAGAGGCCTCACACCATTGTCAAATCTTAGAAGCTTCTTCAAAAAATTACAGCTATGGTTCAAATGATTTGCCATTATATCTTCAATGCTTGTTCAATTGTGAGCATTTTGATGCCCTTTAAGAGTGCTGAGGCTGCCATTTTCCACAGGGTAGGAGTCTGGCAAGATTCATGAACTTTGGTCACCAATGTTATTCTACCTATGATGCTCTGAGTCTTTATTTTATTTGCAGATGAAAGAGGCTTGCATCAAGTTTGGTTTGTTTTTCTCTTCATTTGCAGCATTTCCTAATTTGGGAGGTCACCAGAAAAAGGGATTCCGGCGACTAAGTGGACCTGCTTTTCTTGTAACCTTGATATTTGTGCTTATTGGACCTTGGATCAAGTACATCAGTTGATACCAGTTTGAAGCTCTTTGCTAGGTGGTTGCATTCAACTCGTTTTTGTGATGATCCGATGCACGGATCTGGAGCTGTGCTTCACTAGGTTCAAGGTGTCTTCTTCTCGAAACCCTGATTTTTATGGTTTCATGCTCACCTTCTTTCTAGCAAAGATTGGACTTTGGGTCACGCCATGATGCATGCCCTAAGTCAAAATGACAGGGTCGTCATGATCTAGAACATATCCAAGTTTGAGCTTTTTCTAATTCCAGACGAAGGTTCTGCAAGTCATTGAAGTCCATCTCGAAACGTGAAGTTGCAGTCTCCATGGTTGGGGTCTGGTTCAGTGAGGCCGCATCGTGACAATGTAAAAACTACTTATTTTGAGGTAATTTGGGCATAGAGCCCTTTTGGATGGTCCGATTGTGCCTAAATTTAGTGATTATGTTCTGAATGCAACAACAGTAGTATGATATTGTTCTGAAGCCACTGGTGAAGGGATACATTTGTAAGGTCTTTTCTTAGCATGATAGTACTCTTCCCAGGTTGTTCAGATCGAGGCTTATTTCGCAACACAACTTTGGTCTGGCAGTGTCATGAGTACCAGCAGGACCGGGTCGTCACTGGCTCTCTCCTTGTTCGTGTGAGGGATGTAAGTACATAAAAAATGACGTACAACATTGTTATTAGTGAAATTTTGATTTTTACCTCCCCCTGAGGTATGATCCTGAGTTTCACCATGGTGCTTAAGTAGACTCACTTTTTACGGCATTTGAGATCATGTATGAGAAATTGGTGAGGTTAGAAGCTTTGAAATGAATGGAGATTTCCTTCTTCATGTTTCTAATGCCTGTTTGTACAAAATCAATCTCAGGCATGGGGTTACTCTGGTACACTGCGAGATCCGTCCATCTCTAGATGTATTCGTTTACTGGTTCATTCACCCCTTGAGTCATAGTGAGAAGTTCTATAGCTTGAACTTCTCGCTGACTTCATAAACACTCTTATAAAACAAGTGTTCCATTTCTTCTTAGGAGTGAACAAAATTAGGAGGTAAAAATGCATACCATTTGAAGGCGACTAGTGTTTCCACAAACTATCGAAAAAGAAGTTTGGTATTGAAAGATGATTCTTGACATGCTGACACAAAGTGTGCCACATGTTGTTGGGGTGATCCAGTGCCATTAAAGACATACAGTCTTTAGTTTTGGTAGCCCAGGGAAAAGGGACTTGATCAATGAAAGGCGGGTATGACTTCTTATAATAAGCATTTTCATGGGCCTTTAAAACTTGTAAACCCTGAATGCTTTGATTGATCATGTTTTGAATGTCTTCCTGGGTATCTGCTAAGAAAATAGCTTGAGAAGTTAAATTGTGTTGACCATCAGGGAAGACTGGGGGACTGGGAGGTCGTGAACTCTGAGCTATAAGAGGAAGTGGAGGCTTTTTCTTCAAACCAAGGATCAAGAGGAGAATTCGCTTCCTGGTGTGAAGATAATTGGATTGGTTGACCATTTTCTAGCTCTTTAAGCCTATCCAAGATATGTTTCAGGGTTTCATTGAAGCGAGTCATCGGGTCTTCTGGACCATCATCGTCTTGACTGACTACCATCACATCACCTCATTTTTCAAAGTTAAGTGATTCAGAGGTCAGAGTAGTCCTGGTCCGCTTCGTGCCCCAATCTGGCAATCCAAGCAACATGGGTTCAGACTGCTCTGACTGGATCTAAGATTTCCTTGAGGATCGGAAAATTACTGGCTCTTGACGGCCTTGAGGCTGTAGTTCGGGCATATATGGCCCGAGATGACCTTGGGGACATGGCTCGATTCGGATAGGCTCATGACGGCCTTGGGACCATATTTCCTTTTGTTGTGGCTGAAGATGGCCTTGGGGCTGTGATTCAGACGAACTTTCTCAAACTTCAACAACTGAGCATTGAACGGTGCTACTCATTTTAGGTTCCATTGTAGTTCCAATGGGTAAAACATGTGCTTCTTTAGTAAGTCTTCTATAGTTGAAGACTCGGAATTTTTTTCTTATGAGTGGCACTTTTATGCCTTTCTGCTATTTGATTCGTAAACTCCAATAAATCCGCTCTCAGAAATGAAAATGGGTATGGCACCCTAATTAATTGATCTGTCTCAAGGAGACCAGAGCGAAGTCAATCAATTCAGGTAAGGTATGGTGCTCCGGGGGTATGGAGCTCGGGGTCGAACTTGGAAGCTTAGTTTTGTTTGAAGAAGGGAGGGGTTGCTCCATTGGCTCTGGGGACGTAAACTTTCCCCGAGTCCAACCTCGAGGGCCGATTCATGCATATGAAGAAGAGGGAGTGGACTCGAAGGGAAATTCTTCATATGCATGGGTTTTAGGGTAGAAGGAAGTATGTGTTGTTAGCCATTCCCCTTGAAGCCAACGAATTTGACTTGCATGTGTGTGCACGGTCCATAGAAGTGTTGGGGATGACTTGGGAGCCAACCCTTAGAGAAGTGAAAGATCTGGTATTTGGAATGTTGACCTTTGCAGTTGAAGTGACTTTGGACTACTTTGGTTTGAGGGCATGTGCATAGTTGTTCGTGACCTTTGACAGAGTCATGGGTCGTGTGCTCTCTTAGGTGCGGTATTTAGACTGCCTCGATATTGGTGAGTATTATGAAATGCACAAGTGGCTTGAGAACCACTTTTAGTGGGTTCGAGTCCCAAGAGATGCAAAGCAGGTGAGGTGGTCAGGCGTAGCTATTGCTTGCCTCGATTCATCACAGTGATGGCTGACCCATTTGTTGTGACATGTGTAACTATGTGTTGAATGGCTTTGTAGCTACTCGAATTAGATGGCCTGCAGCTGATGTGTGTCAGGTAACATACCAGTACGAGTAGTGCTCATGTGAAGTTGAGATGGGGTGACCTTAGGATTATACCCACTAGAGCAATGGTTTTAGAAGAACCAGTTGCGAGAGAAGAGGGAGTGGTCTTAGTACCACTCTTGAGCTTATAACTAGTGGAGAGTCAATCATTAGCATAGTGATCATGAAGGGTGGCAGTTTTAGAACTGCTCATGCAATTGACACCAATAAACTTGGCTTCGATGCCAGTAGAGAGGGAACAAGGGGTTTGAGTACCCCTTCCCAAGTTGACCTGGGCTTGAGCCCGATTGTTAAGGTCGAAAAGACCATTCAAGAGATAAATGGGAATAGTAGATTGTCGAACCTTACTTCCCATACGTACATTCACGAATATGGGGATGATGAAATCCCCAATCCGGATAAGAAAGGAGTAATTGGACTCCATAGTAGTTTTTAAGAAAAGTGAGATGAGATACGGGTTTGACATCAAACCTAACCTACCTTGTTTGGGCTCCATAATAATTGGTTAGGCCTGAATCTACCTCGTTTGGGCTCCCTCGGGGACTTGAGTTCGATTGACCCCCTCTCGAACAACCACTTGACCTCTCGAGCACGTGTGCAACCCGTGTGTCATATGCGGATAGGTATGTCCAACTATGAGAGGATTCTAAAGCAATGACAATATGGACTCGAGCACCTACCTCACCGTAGTTTGAGTTCGTGGGATAAGCTCAAGCTATTACCCTCTTAGATCAATGAACAAAAGTCCATCAGATTTTCAGTAGCTTGGTTTGAATTCAACTCCCTTTGTATACTCAACACCTCACTTGTACTCTCACTTGAAAACTACTAACAAAATCAAAATATAATAACCTCCTCTTTGATGTGCTTTTTAGGTTAATTGTTTTAGTTTTGGGGGTAGAGTGGTAAGAGCATTAGGTAAGAATGAGAAGCAAGAAGTGAATGAGAATGAGTTGATGATTAAAACTTAGTTTAGAAGTGAGAAGAAAAGGAAGATGAAGTAAAAGATGTGAAGGGATGACCCAAAGAAAATTGTGCAGCGTCTCGGCATAACGTCTTCTACTTTGAGGATTTGGAAAGGGGAGTTACATGACTGATCCTATAACTATGTCACTGAACCAGAGAGCCCACTAAAAGTGATCAAGGGAGAGAAGAAAGGTGAAAGAGAGAGAGAGAGAGAGAGAGAGAGAGAGAGAGAGAGAGAGAGAGAGAGAGAGAGAGAGAGAGAGAGAGAGAGAGACGACGACGACGACGACGACGTAACGAGTACGTAGTACGTAGTACGTAGTAGTACGTAAGTAAGTAAGTAACGTAAGTAACGTAACGTAACGTAACGTAACGAA
>NW_006499207.1:3931926-3965687 GCF_000471905.2 Amborella trichopoda | reverse complement strand
AGAGAGAGAGAGAGAAAGAGAGATGAAAGCGCCTCTCACAACCCAAGAATTGTGTGAATCAGTGGTTAGAGTTAGAGTAGTAAAAGGTTAAAACTCTAAAGAAAGCTGACACATGATGACCCCAACTTGAGTGACCGAGTGTAAGAGAAAGGGGAGGGGGGGCGACGGGGGGAGGAAGGCAAGGGCTCGGACCCACCTTGGGTCTGAGAGAGGGAGAGACAGATAGGGAAAGAGAGAGGGAAGAGAGAAAGAGAAAAAGAGAGAGGGGGAAGCGAGGGCTCAGACCCACCTTGGGTCTGAATAGGAGAGAGAGAGAGGGAAAGAGAGAGAGGGAAGACAAATTGAGAAGAGAGAAGAGAGAATGAGAGAGAAGAAGAGAAAGAAAGGAAGAGAGAAAGAGGGGAAGAAGAGAGAGAAAGAACAGAAGATGAGAGAGGAATAGAAAAGAAAAGAAGATAGAGGGAGAGTGTTTGAACGTATTTTTTAGCACCTTGGTCCCTGATAGGAAATAGGTCAATAGAGTCTACAAAACAGTGGAAAGTCCTGACATTCTTAGAATGGCCCCAGAATTGGTCAGGATCTTCATTATCACTTTAAAAGACCACTTGTCGAGTTTCATCATAATCAGACATGTCTAAGGTAGTGAACACAAAGAAGCAATTTTAGCAAAATTAGTCTCTTGCAAATTGAAATGGACGCCGTAACTAGAGCTATACTTTTAGTGCATCAAATAGCTATGACACCAATGCCATTAGATCCAGCACGATCGAAAACCCTTATGAGTCAAGTTTCAGCTTAATCGGGCACTCTAGAACAAAGTTATGGGTAAAAGACTAAAAACGGGTAGGCTGCACACTATTCCCATGTGGCCACACTGCACCAAAACACCATTATAGGTGGCTATTTTTACAGTCACGGGCAGTCATTTTGAGGCCTATATCTCACTCGTTCCAAGTCGGATCGATCCCAAATTTTGTAAGCATGTTCATCTCATCAAGAAAAACAATTTGATATGTGGTATGCCCAGTGACGACACCCGAGCGGAGAGAAAACCTAAATAAAAGTTGCTGATCTATGAAGGAAGTTACAGAAAAGTCAGCAGCAGCATGCCTCGTTTGAGCAGCCAGATCACGATGCTTACGTACCCGATCGGCACGAAACCAATTGCATTATGTGCGTGAGGTTCGAGGCTATCTCTTGTCCGAACCTCACATATAATGAACAGTTTTATTTCACACATGAAGGCGTCAAAGCTGCTGTAAATTCTGGCCATCAGATTTCAAGATTCCAGCAAAAAACTCAAGACGAAAAAATCTTCATCTAGACACAAAATCAAGCTACGTTCATTGCAACATAATCGTGACGACATGCTCAACGTGATTTAATGAAGAAATCACGAAGAAACATCAAGGAACGAGCATGCAATCTATCCGATGTTTTCAAGATTCATCAAAGATTCAAGTCTTATGATCATGCCTCAAAAACATGATTCCTGGCTCGAAGTTGGTATCAAAATGATTGTCATGACGAGACCTACAAGAAAACAATAATTTTTCGATGAAACAGCCATCAGAATGACCTCGGGTCAGCCATGGAAGATCACGCAAGTTCTCAGGCAGCAGCAGAGACTGTTCTGAATTTTCACACATTGTTAGGTAGGGGCAAAACAATCCTTTTGCACCCATTTTTAAAATTTCTTTCATGTCAATTAAATTGTAATTATCTTCAATTCTAACTAGTTTTTGAGCGTACACCCACGTTTTAGCCCAATTTTATATAAACATGCAAAGCTATATTGTAATGGCAGCGGTTCATTTTTTGATTGATTCAATAAATTTCCATTCCTGCTTGAGTTTATGAGTACGTCTTGAAGAGGGAGAGAGAAGATAGAAGAAAAGGGCTGGTACCCTTTGAGCAGGTAACTTTCTCTCTCCTCCCCTCTTTCTCTCTTGTCTCCTCTTTCTCTTTTTTCTTTCTCTCTCCTCTTTTCTCATCTTTATCTCTTTCTCTCTCTTTTTTCTTTACCTCTCTTCTCATCTCTATCTCTTTCTCTCTCATCCCCTCTTTCTCTCTCTTATGTCTCTCTCCTCTCTTCTCATCTCTATCTCTTTCCCTCTCCTCCTCCCTCCTCATCACTATCTCCTTCTCATCTCTATCTCTTTCCCTCTCCTCCTCCCTCCTCATCACTATCTCCTTCTCATCTCTATCTCTTTCTCTCTCTTCTTCTCATCCCTATCTCCATCTGTCCTCTTCTAATGCAAACGGTGAGGCCCAACGCAGGTTCATTTTCTCCTTTTGTTACGACTGACCAGGCTTAGGGCCAGTTGGTTTTCTCCTGTCACAACTGATGAGGCTTAACGTCAGTTGGTTTTCTCCTGTCACAGCTGATGAGGCTTACCACCGGTTGGTTTTCTCCTTCCTTCATCAGTTGATGAAACCTGGTGCCGACTAGTTTTCTCTCCCTTCCCTTGTAAGTCGGTGAGACCTAGCATTGACTAGTTTTGTCTCTCTTCCTCTGTCAGTCGACGAGACCTAACGCTGACTGGTTTTGTCTGTTTTCCCCTATTAGTCGGCAAGACCTAGTGTCGATCGAGTTTTTCTCTCTTTCGCTATCAGTCGATGAGATTTAATGTCGACAAGTTTTCTATCTCTTCTTCTGTCAGTCAGCGAGACCTAGCACTGATATGTTTCCTCTCTCTTCCTCTTTTAGTCGGTGAGACCTAATGCTAACTGATTTTCTCTCTCTTCTTCGATCTGTCGGTGAGACCTAACCTCGACTAGTTTTCTCTCTCTTCCTCTGTCAATCGGTGAGACCTAACGCCGACTGGTTTTTTTCTCTCTTCTTCTATCCGTCGGTAAGACCTAACGTCAATTGATTTTCTCTCTCTTTTTTTATCAATCGGTGAGACCTAACGCTGACTGGTTTTCTCTCTCTTCCCCTGTTAGTCGGTGAGACCTAGCGCCGACTGGTTTTCTCTCTCGTCCTCTGTCAATTAGTGAGACCTAACATCGACTGGGTTTCTCTCTCTTCCTCTATCAGTCAGTGAGATCTATCATCGACTGGTTTTTTCTCTCTTCTCTTGCTAGTCAGTGAAACCTAGAACCGACTGTATTTTTTCCTCTTCCTTCTAAACACAGTCGGTAATGCTTAACCCCGACTGTGCCTTCCTTCCCTCTCTCTCCTTTATTCCCTTGTCTTTCATACTATTCTCTTATTTTCTTCTCCCTCCTTCTTTCTTTCCCTTCTTCTCTTCTTATTCTCTCCTCATAGCCTTAATTCTGCTACTCTTTCGTTCGACTAAGAGGGATTGGGATTAGCCTCTCATAGTAGTCCTGTTGTCTAGCTGTAATGTTGTTGTGCCAAGGTTACTTGGCCCGTGTTATTGCCACGACATACTGATCATTGTGCCTCGCTAGTCGGTATTAGTAACGACGTCTAGTAGTAATCCTATAAGCCGGTCTTAGTTACCGCGCCCGTTTTACTACCACGTTAGGCCAATTGTCCATCAGCCTAGCCACCGCTCTGATCCTCTTGCTTAGTCGAATTCTTCTCTCCCCCTGTCTTTTTTTTCTTCTTCTTTTTGAATGCGCATGCTTGTGTACGTTCATCAAAGAGGAAAGGGTGAGGTCTGATCCACCTATTTTATAACCTTTGCCATATATGTGTGTGATTGCAGAAAAGCAAAGAACAAGAAGAATACAATCCAAGGGAGGCGATTTCGAACCAGTTTTATTACTGAGGGGCTTTCTTCATGATCTAAGAGGGCGCCCACGTGACTCAGCTCGAGTAAGTCTCGAACCCACCTTCAAATTCCTCTCTCACTGGTTAGTAACACTTACCCCCATTTTCGAATGGGGCTTCCGAGAGAGCGATTACAAAAACATCCCAGGCCTTCTCTTGAAACCAGAGGCGAGTGTCGCCTGATCCCAAAAGGATTCGAAGGGCCAGATTGAGGCACCTAACTAGCTTGGCGACTTCACTGGGGATTGACTACCCCTTAGTCAGATCGTTCTTGTTTGGCTAGTTTCTTCTTTTATTATCTGCTTTCATTGTCTTTACACACTTTATTATGGCTTGCGAGTTCTGTAACCCATTTATCCAGATCGGGGATTTTCTTATCCCCGTATTCGAGAGTGTTCTTAGGGAACAAGTTCCTTCAACTTTGTTCCCAACCATCCTCTTAAGCAAAGACCCCTTGTCTAGCTCCCTGGTCTTAACCTGGACCCTTGTGAGGTGGGACCTAAAAATCCCTGACTCCCCATCTCCTCGCTCTGGCGAAAACTCTACCAAGGCACCTTGCCTCGGTAGCCCTTCTGTTGCCCCACATAGCATGCACCCAGCCATTGGCAAGTTACTTGCCGGTTGTGTTTCTGAGTTTTGCCGGAAGGATGCCCAGTTCCTTTCTGTAAAAGGCAAAAAAGTTGTCATTGCTTCTATGGGTCGCCATAGGGCTACCCCTTACATTTCTGTGCCATCGCTCTCTATCCCTAGAGGCTCATCATGCTGAGGTGGAAACCCCACGATCTCCACCCCTCACACACATCACAAGGCTCAAGGGTAACCCACTCGAGCCACACCTTGGGGCAACACTCCTGTTACCTCGAGACTGCGTCCAAGATCGAACCTTTTAAGGCCAGATCCTGCGCATGCTATTCATATGCATTGCACTGCTTGGGGCACTGCCATTGTCATGCCAACCTGAGTACATAGGAGACGACATTCTCGTCCTCCTACTCTGCACACACAAGCGTACCCTGTAAAGGGCAGGCATCTACCTGTTCCCTTGCAGACACTTGCTTGAGCCTGGGTTGACCCCCAGGTCTCCTGTAACCCTTCTTCAAGGGGCACACACGTGTCGCCATCATAGATGCCCTCTCGCCCTCGACTCAGGTCTCCTCATGAGTCAACCCTACTTTGGCCTGCTCCTTCTTCATCGAGCAAGCCTTTTCAACCTTGGTACTCGCAGGTTTTCCCTAAGAGTACCATCTTGAACTAGCCTTGTTACTTTGGTCATGTCTCTAGAGCCCACAAGAGACCTGGGGCATCGACCTGATGGAAGATTGAGTCCTTCATCCTCCTCGGCCCAAGATGATTCCAGTTCTTGGCCCTCATCTATTACTGCACCTGATAGAGACAGATCTCTCCTGTGCAAGAAGAGCTGACTAGCCGTGATCGAGATTACAGTTTTATCAAAAGGTCCATCAGAACCTCAAGACTAAACACGATAAGGGTCTGCAAATTTTGACCAGGGAGGTGACTAAGGCAGTCAAAACAAACAATTCTGATGACCCTCTTCGCTTGAATCCCTTCTACCCCCTGCAGGCAATGAAGCCCGAAGAAGAGCTCCATGAGCCCTGTTCTGTGGTTACTGTTGTAGAAAAATACCCAACCGCTCAGCAACCACAGTCCCAAGACCGTCGAGAATCGATCCAAACACGATCAGCATACAAGAATCGAGTTCAGTCAGGCCATGCTGAGCCGCTACTGACTGACCTACCACATACAACTAGTCAGGTTCGCAAGCCCTCTGTTGCCTTTAACATTGACCTCCATAGTGAAATAGTCAACGTAATGGTTGTAAGCGAGCCCGGTGATATGCAAGAAGAGCGCATGAACAAGTTCAAGGATATGGTGTGTGATGATGGAAAAGATCGATCGTATCGACGCTGCACGATAGTTGGCTAACCATGAGGTCAATTTTCATCACTCTGATGGTGCACCTCCAAGGCAGCCCCCTCCTTTTATCTCACAGGACAATTCTGTCCCCCATCCCGTCTCTCAGATAGACATTGACGTTATGGTCACCCATAGCCTAAAGAATAGACAAATCCGGGGCATATAGGGCCATACCCGTTGTATATTGATTAGATCCCATTTCCCTGAGATTATAAGAAAGGGAAGTTTCCTTTATTCAACAGAATCATGTCCCTGAATCAACATATTGCCCACTTCTAGGCAGCATGTCTAGAAACAACAGCTGATGGGAGACTTCTTCTCCGGCAGTTCGTTAAGACCCTCGATGGCCTAGCATTTCAATGGTATGTCCGACTCCCTCCGAACTCAGTCCATACATGGGAGGAGATGGAGAAGCTGTTCTATCAACACTTCTATGAGGTCGAGGGAGAGGTTTAGACCATCAAACTTCTCGCCCTGACTCAAGACCTCGATGAGCCCGTGGACCAGTTCATATCAACATGGAGAAACTTGGCTTCCCGCCATCCTAACCCTATGTTTGAGAAGGAAGCAGTTCAAACTTGCGTGCGGAATATGCGACCGAAAATTGCTCTACATATTGAGGCCTCTAATTTGACCTCCTTGTCAGAGTTGATCTCTAAATCAGTCTGCATAGAAAGTCTATCACGCCACCATGTTGCGACACGATAACCATCTACAAGTTTAGCAAACAACTGGGGCAATGGTAACTCTCAGAATAACACAAGGGGCATCCAACAAAAAGGAGTAATCAGTGCGGCCGTCATGATTACTGATTCAAAGAAGGCTCCCTCTCAAACTTTGGACCTCTCTAAAGGGGTAAGCACAATAAAGGTAGCACCCCAGGCTGGCAAGCAACAACAATCGTACAATCGGGTACCCCCACCACAACCTTGATCGGAGTGATTATTTCACAAGGCACAGGAACAAGGTTTACCCCTTTGAGAAGGAATAGGTCCCTATGCTATTCCAATTATTATTGGAGCAGAATATGATCCAGCTTCTAGAAACCAAATTCCCCTAGCAGCCTGGCCTTAACACTCTAGCGAATTATTGTGCCTACCATCGGAGGATCAATCATCCTACAGATGACTGTTGCACGCTGAATGATATTATCGAGGCCCTGATTCTGAAGGGTCAGATAAAGCTTTCAGACTTAACGAGAGCCTTCAGGGCAGCTGAGGCCTCTCATGTCGTAACCATCCAAGAGGAAGATGAAATGCTCGATATCATTTACGCCTTCTTCATTATAATGCTTCAGGAAGGCATAATCACACTGAAGCGAACAAGGCAGCCTCGTCGCCTTGCTAAGGGGACTGAAGATCGTTGGTGCCCATACCATTAGATAAGAGGCCATTATCTAACAGAGTGCACAAGCTTCCTTGATATATTAGCAAAGAAAATACGGTAGTGTCAGGAGTTCACCAATCTCCCTATAAGTGATCCCCAATTCATTCCCCTATCGGGGCAAGAAGGTCTCGCAGTGCAAGACCTTCCTATCAATGACTCGAACTCTACAGTACCCTCTATTCCCCAGCCATGGATAGTCTACCATGGCAGAAGCAGACTCAAGTCCTTAAGGCGAGAAGCAGTTTGCCAAGCTAGGGTTGCTCGCCAGCCCAACGAGATGATTCAAACATCACCTCAGAAAACCAAAAAAAGATGTGCACCAAGGGCTACTCACCGAAGAAACAGGACAACTCAACCCATAAGTGAATAGGAATTTCTCAGGCCCCTTTCGCCACTACCAACTTTACTGGACTTCTTCCCTGGCACGATCCTTCCTCCTTTTTCATCCTATCAAGAAAACATCCTGTTCCATCTCCAACTCAACATACGTCCAATGAGGGTGACGACGTTAAAAGCAATCCCCAACGGTCTAAGCAAGGGAAAGACCAACCCTGGTGATGGAGAAAAAAGCTGCTCAGATCGGTCTGATGAGGGGAACGACCTTAAAAGTCCCCCACCTTTTAACCCTTCTCCTGCTTTTCATTCTCCCTCTTTTGTCTCTTCTACAGGTACAACCCATATATGCCCGGACTTCGAGGCTCTGGACTGGGAACTTGCAGGAACTAATATAAGCAGGACACAGCAAAAATGACTGAGAAAGACCCTGGCACAGGCAGCAGGATTCTTAACAGTTACCGATGCCTTGGCAGCTAAAGCCAAGGTAGAGCCACCTTCTCTAAAGAAGCACAAAAATTCGAAGCCAAAGAAACCCCAGTGGCCCCCTGAGCTCGACTTTGAGCAGAGGGTGAAAAATCGAGGGGGCAAAGTTTTTATTCTCAAGAGGCTTGCCATATGGTACATGTCTATGAAGCACAAGTCACTGTGGAGCAAGCACTACACACATCTGCGCAAGGGCCGTGTGATTCATACGGCGACACTACCCCCAACCTTTGCTGAACCACAAAACAAGCTCTGGCAGCCTGATTGGCTTCCCATGTTTGAGGTTGGCCCTTCTGTCCCTCGTTTCGATAAAGGCGCAAAAATCATGACATGCACTAGAACCCTGTTGAAAGCAGAGATGTCAGAGTCATGGTCTTTGCGCTTGAGGTTGATGAAAATACCTCTGAAAATTATGATGAAGAGTTCCAAGAGGCCTCAGAAGAATGAGAAGAAGGTGGTCAAGCCACAATTGACAAACTCGAAGAAATAAATCTTGGAGACGAAGCAGACCCTAAACTCACTTTCATTGCAGTGAAACTGACTTCAGAAGAGAAAGAGCATTTCACTACCTTCTTGCAAGCAAACTGTGATGTCTTTGCTTGGCAATATCATCAGATGCCCAGCTTAGACCCTCAAGTAGCTGTTCACCATCTCGACATTGATCCGATTATCAAACCCATCAAACATAAATCGAGAAGGTTCAGGCCTGACCTCAAGATATAAATAGACGTCGAGCTGACCAAACTCAAATAAGCAGGCTTTATTCGCGAAGTCAAGTACCTGAAATAGCTAGCAAATGTTGTTCCGGTCAAGAAGAAAAATGGAAAAATTAGGGTGTGTATTGACTTTCGTTAGTTGAATACTTCATGTCCTAAGGATGACTTCCCATTGCCATTCACCGAGATGCTCATCGAATCTACCACTCACTGTCAATTCTTTTCCTTGTGGACTGATACTCCGGCTATAATCAGATAAGGATGGCACCTGAAGATGAAGAGGCCACTACATTCTTAACTCCAAAAGGGGTCTTCTGTTACGCAATGATGCCTTTTGGATTAAAGAATGTTGACGCCGAATATCAGAGAGCAATGACGACCATTTTCAAAGACATGATGCACAAAGAAGTGGAATGCTATGTAGATGATTTGGTGGTAAAATCTAAAGAGGCGGATGCTCACATGAGAGACCTTGAGGAGGTATTCGAGCATTCGTGTCTTCACCAACTTAAAATGAACCCGTTGGAATGCACTTTCGCCTGGCTCTCCGAAAACTTCTTGGGGTACATCGTTAGCCATCGAGTGCTTGAAGTCGAGCCAGTTAAGATAAAAGCGATCCAAGAAATGCCGTCACTGACGACGCTTTGAGAACTGCGCTCCCTCCAAGGGCAACTGATAGACATTCACAGGTTCATCTTCAACCTCTCAGGTGGTTGTAAACCCTTTACACACCTGCTAAAGAAAGATACCCCATTCATCTGGGATGAAGCATGTCAGGCAGCCCTTGACGACATCAAGCATTATTTACTCAATCCTCCAGTACTCTTGACACCAATATTGGGAATACCCCTCATTCTATAGGTGACTACTTTAGACGAGTCCCTCAAAGCATTATTGGCACAAAACAATGAAGAAGGAAAAGAAACCGCGTTATATTACCTCAGTCGCAGGATGCAAGGGGCCGAGAATAATTATCCCCCTATTGAGAAGATGTGTCTGGCCTTGATCTTCGCAGTACAAAAACTCCGCCATTACTCGCTCGGTCATGAAGTGAAACTTATATCGAAAGCTGATTCTGTAGAGTTTCTCATGACACGCCCATGCTTGTTGGGACACCTGGCTAAGTGGGCACTATTGTTGATGGAGTTTGACATCACGTATACATCAAGGGCCAGGCCTTGGCCGACTTTCTCGCAGCACACCCTATACCGGCGGAATCTCCTCTATCAAGCGACCTCCCTGATTAAGAAGTATTATGTGCTGACCTTGCTCTTGTGTGGGAATTGTACTTTGACAGAGCCTTCCAATCAGATCGAGAAGGCACCAGAGTAGTATTCTTGATCCCGAGAGGAGGAATATTGTCAATTTCTTTCTCTCTCGCTCATGCTGGTTCTCATAATGAGGAAGAATATCATGCCCTTATAATCGGACTGGAGATAGCCTTCGACCTTGACTTGGAGCAGCTCAAGATCTATGGTGACTCTGAGTTGGTTATCAAACAGCTCAAAGGGATTTATGATGTGAGAAAAGACACTCTCAAACCTTATCTCGTTATTGCAAAATCGTATATGCCTCAGTTTGAGGACGTATCCCTGAGTCACATCCCCAGAAGGCTAAACTCGTAGGCTGACGTACTTGCGAAACTCGGTGTTACAATTCAATTATCCTCATCAGGGCCCACACTTGTCTGGGTGGCAGAATGGAGACACATCAAACTAAGAACTGAGGTCGATGCGAATGACGAGAGAAATATCTTCCCCGAGTGCCCTCCTTATCCATTTAGAGTGCTTCTGTCTGACGAATAAGTAATCAAGACTGAACAAGAAATAACACAGAGTCAAGCTGCTAAGGGTCAAAACTAAGAACCAAAATTCTTTGACGCAATGTGTGCAGAAATTGAGCAGGTAGAAGATTGGAGAGGACCCATCACCAGTTTCCCAAAGCATGGCAGGCTCCCGAAAGATCGTACCGAATGCAACAGTAGACGTCGAATGTCTACCAAGCATACCCTCCTCAAAGGAGACGCTCTCTTCAGACGGTCGTTTGATTCTTCTTAGATGCGTCGATATCCAAGAGGTAAATAAGGTGTTAGAAGAAGTCCACTCAGGCATTTGTGGACTACATCAGTCTGGTCCTAAGCTCTATGAACGAATACCTAGGTTGGGATACTATTGGAATTCCATGATCGTCGATTCCTTAAACTATTCTAAAAAGTGTTAAGTATGTCGGATACACTCCAGCCTGGTTCACCAGCCTCTAGACCCCTTACACCCTACGGTTGCATCGTGGCCCTTCTCACAATGGGGTATGGATATCGTAAGGCCTATTGACCCTCCTTCCGCAACTGGTCATGTTTTTATCTTAGTTGCAATATATTATTTCTCTAAGTGGGCTGAAGCAGTCCCCCTTTAGCAGGTTCTTGAGACAACAGTGACCTACTTTGTTCGACATCATATCATATATCGCTTCAGGCTCCCCGACCGGATTATATTTGACAATGGTCCTTTGGATTCATCACATCGATTGCTTAGTTAACAAATTCGATTTCGAATGGAGGTACTCGACTATGTACCGCCCTCAGGCAAATGGATTAGCTGAGGCTTTCAAGAAGACTCTATGCAACATTATAAGAAAGTCAGTATAAAAAACAAGGAAGAACTAACATGAGAAGCTTCCTGAAGCACTATGGGCTTATCGTATTACTACATGAAATGCTATTGATTCCACTCCTTATTCTTTGGTTTATGGGGTTGAAGCAGTTTTACCTCTTGAAATACAAATCCCTTTACTGCGAGCGGCTATCCACCAAGGAATAACCGAAGATGAGAGAGCTAAGCTCCGGCATCAAGAATTGGACGCACTCGATGGAAAGAGGTTAGAGGTTTGGCAGAGCCTTGATTTCAATCAAGGGAGAATGAAGAGGGCTTTCGAGAAATCTGTCAAAGTCCGCTCATTCACCTGTGGTGATCTAGTCTTGTTGTCAAAAGGCCTATTGTTATGCACGGCTGGTGTAAAGGGAAGTTTGAGCCCAAGTGGGAAGGTCCCTTTATAATAAAAAAGGTCTTGCTCAATGAAGCCTTTATACTGACACGTCCTGATGGAGACGAGGCGATGCCTCCTATGAATGGACTATACTTAAAGAAGTACTATCCGTAATGCGTATTCAAAGTAAAGAGACCCAACCAAAAATAAGCAAGATAGTCCAAACAAAATTTTAACTCTTTTTATTGTAGTAAAAACGAGTTACAAAAAGCCCATTACTAGGGAGGTTACAAGTCCCTTGCATCTGAGGATAAGAGAACAGTTACAAACCAAAAGTGATACTTTCACTTTTGCATCGGAGGATACAAGAACGGTTACAGGCTAAAACAAATGCCTGCCCCATGAAGAAGAAGCAAACCCGCGAAAGAAAGGCTTTCCTCATGAAGAAGAAGCGAAACCACTTGGGGAGTTAGTTTTAATTCATCTGACGAGTAAGATGATGGTTACAGGCTAGAAGACAAAGCAGAGCCACTCCAAGGAGCTAGCCTCAGTCCACCCGACGTGTATGTCAAACATACAAGTCAGGTATCTCACTCGACCTATACATCAAATATACAATGAAGGATTCATTCGACGTGTGTATCAAACATACAAAGCGGGCTGCCCTGGCAAGGAACTGGCTTAAGATGGAAAGTGTACTCTGTTCACAGTGGATGTCCTCCCACAGAACAACATGGACCTCACTGTTGTGTCGAAGGATTTGGCTTCCAACAGGAACCACAAGCCACGTCATACCATCATTCATTACTTTTGCTCTGCCCATGAACATCGTCGTATGTAGCTTGTCGCCGAGAACCTCAAATCCCGCACGTAACTTATTGTCATAAATGAGCATCACTCTTCACACCATGATAAGCCACATGTGCTGATGAGCACTGGCTGTGTCCTCCAAAGGTCAGCGTCGGTTGTGCTCCTTACCCCTACCATCGGTTGCCTTTCTTGAGGTTCAGCACCGGTTGAATCAGCACTCCAAAGGCTAGCACCGGTTGCGCTCCTTACCCCTAGCGCCGGTTTCCTTTCTTGAGGTCCAGCGCCAATTGAGTCAGCACCCCAAACCATCAGTGTCAGTTGCCCTGGCGCCGGCTGCACTTTTGTTAACGTCGGCCCGGTCGTACTGTTCGCTTCAAAGCCAAAGTTTTCACACCTACTTAATGGTCGCATGGTTTTAGGAGGTAACTGTATGCCTCCCCTGTGATCATTCAGCTCCATGATGGTTCACCTCTTGCAAACTGTACACCTTCCACGATGGTCCACCTCCTGTAACTGTTCGTCTCCCACCGAAACTTCTGCTACACGGCCGAAAACCCTACTGAAAAACTTTCCCATCTATGTTTTTAGCATGGACAACACCAATACCTCACAGAAAGTTTTTGCAAATTTCTTTAAGCTCCCAAAAAACTCTGCAACACCATTAATAGTGTCGAAAAGTGGCAACAATCCCCTGGAAACTACTTAAACACTCTTCAGAAAACTCTCAAAACACGTTGAAATGATTATAGTTTCACTTCCCACCTTTTCTACAAAAAACCACTGCAGTAGGAACCTCTTCCCCTCATCGAAAAATTCCCTGTGCTAAAACTCTCTTGCCGCAACTTCACCAAATTCTTGGCAAAAACTTCGCCAAGAACCTTCCCTATAAAAACTGCCTGGAATCCCACTATTAGCCGAAAACCTTCCATAAAGAACTTTTTCTGAAGTCTCACTGCTGGCTGGAACTTCAACTGAACACTCTCTCCTCACAGTTAAGGAAAACTTGTGCTTAAGGTTTTTTACCCGTTGTGAAAAATGAGGGAAAACGAGATTTTACCCCCCTTATATAGCTTCCACTACCCTCGATGCCCCTCACAAACTGGGAATTCAAGTCGCATCTAAGGGAAGCCAAGCGATAATGAGCTGGGTCGGGCTTTGGCTTCGAGGCCCGAGGTAACTCTCATCAACTCAACCCTAGCACTGGTTGACTTAGCACCGGATGCGTTTTCAAAACAACCCTAGCTCCAGTGGACGTAGTGCCGGGTGAATTTTCAAAACAACCCTAGCGTCAGTTGACTTAAAGCTGGGTACATTTTCAAAGCAACCCTAGCACCAGTTGACTTAACACCGGGTGCATTTTCAAAACAACCTTAGCACTGGTTGACTTAACACCGGATGTGTTTCCAAACGATGCCAGCGACAGTTAACTTAGTGCTGGTCGTCTTTAATGAAATCACAGGTTGTTCATAGCAACAGCTCAGTCGTTAACAACCTAGTATCGGTTGTGTTTTTGAGAACTTAGCACTAGTTGAAAATTTAAAAGACATCACTAGTGCTCCACCTGACACCGGTCATATATCTAGTAGCCTATTGTTACCTACTCCATGTGGAAGTCTTGTGCATTCTACTACTTCTCCTTAGTGGGGTTGCACCCAAGCCGTTACCCGTCATCCCCAAGTTGTTGCACCCAAACTGTGACCTATCTTCCCTAATGGACTTAGGAGCTATCCCTCATCCCCATAGGAGTCACACCCATACTACAGCCCAATATCCCCATTGAAGTTAAGGTCATTCTCACTTCTTCAATTCTCGACGGGTCTATTTCACACCAAGCTATCTTAACCCCAGGGAGTAAGCTTGCGCCCCTAAGCCTTAGTGAAGACCGCCTCTGTTGACCATCCTTCATCAAGTCACCATTTCGAGCCCTCTGCTTGTGTACGACGTTAACCATTTTATCCTCAGAGAGTCGGATTGCCATCCATAGACTTATTCCCCATAGAGCTCCACCTTCATGGTGACCCACATTGTGGTTTAGTTGCACGACCTTAAACTGCATAGCCATAGTCCAAACTATATGACCTTAAACTGTAGCGAAGGTCTTGTTGCATGACCTTAAACTGCATGGTCTTAGTTGTATGAATTTAAACTGCATGACAACGGTCAAGTTGTATGACCTTAAACCATAGTGCACGTCCTAGCTACATGACGTTGAAAGGCTCAGTACCATGGTCCAAACTATATGACCTTAAACTATAGCGGAGGTTTAGTTGCACGACCTTAAAAACTGCACAGTCCTAGTTGTATGACTTTAAACTGCATTACCATAGTCCAACTGTATGAACTTAAACCATAGTGTGTGCCTTGGCCGCAAGACGATAAACTGCTTTGCACAGGTCCAGGAGGAATGATCATAAAATTGCCCCCACATATGCGTACATGCCTTTACGTGCACTTTCACACACCCCTTCCCTAACCTACTTGTTAGTGTGCTCACACTACCTTCATTACCTCCCCAGTGAGTTCATTCACTTCATCACCACACCTCATTCCTCAGTGAGTCACACTTGCACTCACGAAATGGCGAACCATCCCACCATCCATATTCGTTGTAAGTTAGTGGGTCATCATCATCCAATCACACTTCATACATCATAAGTAGCTCATGCCATTTCCCCAAGTGAGTCAAACCACCATTATACTCACTTCAGGGACTCCACAGACTGCCATCCATCTCCATTGTGGTCTTAATTGCATGACCCTAAACTGCACAGCCCTGGTTCAAACTATATGACGTTAAATTGTAGTGGAGGTCTAACTGCACGACCTTAAACTGCAGGGTACTAGTTGTATGACTTTAAACAGCATAACCACGATCCAGCTGTATGACCTTAAACCATAGTGAACGTCTAGTCCGCGTAACGTTAAACTCTTCAGCACAGGTCCCAAAGGCATGACCTTAAACATGCCTTCACATAAAAAAAACAATGAAAAAATTACAAGCATGGTGTATACCTGAACAAGGGAACGACATGAGTAAAATCGATGGACGTGCTCACGAAACCATAAGTAAAAGAGTTCCATGAATAAAAACTGGGCATGGTGAAAACCTGAAAGGGTATCGTGAGCAAAAATAGATGAAAAGGGTAGATATAGCCAAAAGGTTATGGGTAAAAGAGGCCCATAACCTTTTATTAGTCAAGTGAAAATCCACAAAGGACGCTTGGACTAATAAACGAGTTGATGCAGCACTTGTCTCAACAGGCGGCTTCAGCCCTCCCTCAAAAGAAAAAAATTCTTGGTGTCCAAAATGCCAGGACTACAAAACAATGAGCTTCAAGGAAAATATTATGACAGCTTGAGTCCAGTTACAAAAGGACTTGAAAGACAGAAGACTCTCCAAGACAGCAAGACCAGTCTCATGTGGAAGAACATTATTCCCATGAGGTCACTCTAGAAACAAATACTCCAAAAGGAAGAAATTGACAAAGCAAGGGGAGAACCTGCAAGAGATGTCAGCTTGTCTAATCGGCATGACCAGACCTTGGGATTGGCTAATAGAACTTGCCCATAATGGACTTGGTAGATGAGACTCATAGTGATACGTTGAATGTCGAGAGAAAACATGGTGTAGCAGTAAACAATGCATACCAACGAAAACTAATGAACCCAGACTAAATGGGAACGATGCCCTTCTACATGACACTCAATTGCTAGACGGGGCCTGACTCTGACTTATGAGCTCCGTACAAAATCCTCAGCTTTAGAATCACAAACAGTCCATACGACGGTGAGGACTTCGAACAGATCCCTAAAAGAAGTCTCTTCTCCCCTAAAGTCTCCACAGACAGAACCACAAACAATGCATCCCTACGTCTGAGCAGCTTAGTCACACCATTACGTGAATCTCCTCGGCGTTCACGTCGTCCTGTTGCTACGAAGAAAAAATGTAAGAGTCAAAGGAAATTTTTCAAATGATTGTCCTTCTCGCTACTCTTGAAGCACAACATTCGATGAGGCAAGTTGTTTGAATGTATTTTTCAGCACCTTGGTCCCTGGTAGAAAACAGGTCAATAAAGTCTACAAAATAGTGGAAATTCCTGACAGTCGTAGAATGGCCTCAGAACTGGTCAGGATCTATATCAGCACTTCAAAGGACCACCTGTGGAGTTTCATGGTAATCAGACATGTTTAAGGTAGTGAAAACAAAGAAACAATTTCAACAACATCGATCTCTAGCACTTTGAAATGGACCCCGTAACTAAAACTATCCTTCTGATATGTTAAACAACTATGGGACTACCACCATTAGATCTGGCATGGTTGAAAACCTATATGAGTCAAGTTTCAGCTTAATCGGGCACTCCAAGACAAAGTTATGGGTAAAAGACTAAAAGCATGTAGGACACACACTATTCCCATGTGGCTGTTTTTACAGTCATAGGCAGTCACTTTCGGGGCCTATATCTCACTCGTTGCAAGTTGGATCACTCCCAAATTTGGTAAGCATGTTCCTCTCATCAAGATGAACAATTCGATAAGTGATACGCCCCTTGACAACACCCAAGCAGAGAGAAAAACTAAATAAAAGTCGTTGATCTGTGAAGGAAGTTGCAGTAAATTCAGCAGCAGCATGCCTCGCTTGAGCAGCCAGATCACGACGCTCACATACCCGATCGGCATGAAACCAATTGAATTATGTGCGTGAGGTGCAAGGTTATCTCTAATCCAAACGTCGCATACAATGAATGGTTGGATTTTACACACGAAGGAGTCAAATCTACAGTAAATTTCTGCCAAAAACTCAAGACGACAAAATCTTCATCCGAACACAAAATCAAGCTACGTTCGTTGCAACATGATCGTGACAGCATGCTTAGTGTGGTTCAATGAAGAAATCATGAAGAAAAATCAATGAAAGAGCACACAATTGATCCAAAGTTTTCAAGTTTCATCCAAGATTCAAGTCTCATGATCATGCCTCAAACATTATTGATGGCTCGAAATTGGTATCAAAATGATCTCCATGTCGAGCCCTACAAGAAAACAATAATCTTTCGATCAAACGGACATCAAAAGGACGAGTCGCTCCCTCTCTTCTTTGTACTCCCGCATGAATGATCTCTTCTTCTCCAGCCTCTCTTGTAGGGAAGCTAGCGCGTGTCAAGGACCTTCTACGTGGCAATTCCATTGAAGATGGTTGCTAAGCCCCAATTAGTGAAATCCCATAGTAACTCTTTCAGCTGGCTAAAGACCCCTAGTCTGGGGTGCACAATCTCTCAGCCAGCTGCGCAGGTTTTAACAACCTCAAGCTCTATCTTGAGGTCAAAATGGAGACACTCGCCACAACACCAGGAGACCCGCCCGGACCATGCATTCCATGATCAACTCTTCAGAATTCGATAATGAAGGAGCTAGGGCAATGGGACCCGCATATGAAGAAGGTTGAGTGTCAGACGTCGCCTCTACATTGACAAGGGTCTACATAACCCTCGAGCAAGGACTCCCCCAAAATGCTTCGAAGTCGGGTGGCACCTGTGCAGTTGCTAGGGGAGGCGACAAGGCTGATAAATCTTCTCCCTTAAGATGCTTCGCTACACAAGTTCTCGAGCAGCAGCAAGGACTATTCTTAAATTTCATACATTGTTAGGTAGGGGCAAAATAATCCTTTTGCACCCTTTTTTAAAATTTCTTTAAATTCAATTAAATTGTAATTATCTTCAATTCTAGCTAGTTTTTTGACATACACCCACGTTTTAGCCCAATTCTATATAAACATACAAAGCTAAATTGTAAGGGTAGCGGTTCATTTTTGGATTGATTCAATAAAATTTCCATTCCTACTTGAGTTTGTGAGTACGTCTTGAAGAGGGAGAGAGGAGAGAGAAGAAAGGGATGGTACCCTTCGTCTAGGTAACTTCTCTCTCCTCCCCTCTTTCTCTCTCATCCTGTTTTTCTCTCTCTTCTTTCTCTCTTCTCTCTTTTCATCTCTATCTCTTTCTCTTTGCTCCCTTCTTTCTCTCTCCTCTCTTCTCATATTTATCTCTTTCTATCTCCTCTCTTCTCATCTTTATCTCTTTCTATCTCCTCCCCTCTTTCTCTCTCTTATTTATCTCTCCTCTCTTCTCATCTCTATCTCTTTCCCTCTCCTCCTCCCTTGTCATCTCTATCTCCTTCTCATATCTATCTCTTTCTCTTTCTTCTTCTCATCTCTATCTCCATCTTCCATCTTCTAATGCAAACGGTGATGCCCAATGTTGGTTGGTTTTCTCTTTCTATCACAATTGACGAGGCTTAGCACCGGTTGATTTTCTCTTGTCACAACTGAAGATGCTTAGCGTTGATTGGTTTTCTCTTTCCTTTATCAGTTGGTAAAACCTAGTGCTGACTCGTTTTCTCTTTCCCCTGTCAGTCGACGAGACCTAATGTTGACGATTTTTCTCTCTCTTCCTCTATCAGTCGATGGGACCTAGCATCGACTGACTTTCTCTCTCTTCCCTTATCAGTTGGCCAGACCTAGTGCCTATTATTTTTCTCTCTCTTCCCCTATCAATCGATGAGACATAGTGCCTATCAATTTTCTCTCTCTTCTTCTATCAGTCGATGAGACGTAGCGTCGATTGATTTCCTCTCTCTTCGTATGCTAGTTGGTGAAACCTAGCACCGACTGATTTTCTCTCTCTTCTTCTATCAGTCAGTGAGACCTAATGCTGACTGGTTTTCTCTCTCTTCCTCTGTCAGTCGACGAGACTTAACGTCGATTGGTTTTCTCTCTTCTTCTATCAGTCGGCAAGACATAGCATCGATTGATTTTCTCTCTCTTCTTTTATCAATCAACGAGATTGAGCGTCGACTGATTTTCTCTCTCTTCTCCTATAATCTAATGAGACCTAACACCGATTGGTTTTCTCTCTCTTCTTATGTCAGTCACAAGACCTAACACTAACTAGTTTTCTCTCTCTTCCTCTGTCAGTCAGTGAGACCTAGAACTGACTGGTTTTCTCTCTCTTCTCCTGTCAATCAACGAAGCCTAATGCTTATTGAATTTCTCTCTTCCTTCTAAACACAGTCGGCAATGCTTAACCCCAACTACACCTTCCTTCCCTCTCTCTCCTTTGTTATCTCTCCTGTCATACTCTTTTCTTCCTTTCTTCTCCCTACTTCTTTCTTTCCCTTATTCTCTTCTTATTCTCTCCTCATAGCCTTAATTTTGCTACTCTTTCTTTCGACTAAGAGGGATTGGGATTAGCCTCTCATGGTAGTCTTGTCGTCTAGCCGTAATGTTGTTGTGCCAGGGTTACTTGGCTCGAGTTATTGCCACGATAGACTGGCCATCATGCTTAGTTAGTCGGTATTGGCAACGATGTTTAGTACTAATCTTGTGAACCGATCTTAGTTACTGAGCCCGTTTACTACTACATCAGGCCAATTATCCATCAGCCTAGTCACTGCTCTGATCCTCTCGCTTAGTCGAATTCTTCCCTCCCCCTGTCTTTCTTCTCTTCTTCTTTTTGAATGCACATGCTTGTGTACGTTCATCAAAGAGGAAAAGGGTGAGGTCTAACCCACCTGTTTTATAACCTTTGCCATATATGTGTGTGATTGCAGAAAAGTAGAACATAAGAAGAATACAAGCCAAGGGAGGCGATTCTGAACCAGTTTTATTATTTGGGGGCTTTCTTCATGAACTAAGAGGGCGCCCACGCGAGTCAGCCCGAGTAAGTCCCGAACCCACCTTTAAATTCCTCTTTCATTGGTTGGTAACACCTGCCCCCTTTTTTCGAATGGGGCTCCCGAGAGAGCGATCACAAAAATGTCTCGGGGTCTTCTCTCGAACCAGAGACGCGTGCCGGTTGATCCTAAAAGGATCCAGAGGGCAAGATCGAGGCACCTAACTAGAGAGGAGAGAGAAAGAACCTAGAATGAGCTTGAGCCTAGGTGCAACTTCATTGGTCCTTTTGCATGGACATGAGAGAGAAAGATGTCCTAGTCTTGGGTCAAGGTTAGGGTCTAAGATCTAGGTGTCTAGCTTATGTGGGTTAGGTTGATACTATGGTGTATGGTGCCATATTTTGTATGGTTTAGGGTAGGGTGTAGGCTAGCTTGGGTAGGGTGTAGGGTGTATGGAGTAGCATTGGAAGCTAGGGGTTTTAAGGTGTATGGAAGCTAGGAGTTCTAAGGAGTTTGGGATTGAGAGTTAGATATCCTCAGGGAGTTGGAACTTTGGGATTCTAGGGAGTGTAGAGTTCTTATGATATTTTCTCTGTCCCGACCTCGCCCTCGACTTCTATTCTATACTTAACGAAGGGTAACCGACTGTGGGTTCGTGATCTCAAGGTAGCGCGCATCACTCAAGTTAGAGTTGACTCAATGCTGTTATAACGATAATTATAGAAAGCCATGGCAAATAAACTAATCAAAAACTCTAAGTGCAACTAAATATTTAAAATTGGAAGGATCCATAAAATAATAAATAGTAGTAAATCAAATTCTTCGCAAAAACTTGCACTTGAGTTTGGTGCACCAGGGCCCAATATTACATTTTCCAAAATAAACAAATTTCAAGCTGAACTGCCCAACGACATACAAGATCTGAGTTTCTTCTCCCATGAGTAAGACTTCAACTCCCAATTGCAAATCACGAGTTTATGGTCCTCGACCTGGCGTTATCAATCTACAATAGGGGAGATATAGGGGGATGAGCTATAAAGCCCAGTAAGTAGATTTAGGTGTTACGCATCAATAATGAGTCTATTTATGAATCATAAGTAGTTCTTCCAATTATAAGAAGTCATGAGGCAGCAATCAGATAAATGCATCATATTCAAATGTATGTTATCATTCAATCATTACAATCATTAATATTCATATTCACTATTCGAATATTACCCACTCACTGCTTAGCTCACCTACTCTCGAAGTAGAGGCCCTATCCATTAGGTTAAGTCAATCCCATTGCTTAGGACATTTACCGTACCTCAAGAGGGAGGGCAATGACAAGTGAGTAAATCTACTTCGTAATTCCCTCATACTCACGTACACGGTCTTAAGCACACATTGGGGTTTTCGATAGGCACTTACCATGCAAGGCATCACTCACTAATCTCATCATATAAATTTTGGGGGGTGCAACCGTCCCATTCCATTTTCACCTAACCCCATCCCATCATTCAGCAAGTTATGGAATATTGTCGACATCACTTTTCTTAGTGTAATAGTATCCACTACCACTGGGTGTCCCATTGCGTTGTGGTCTATATTAGTATAATATTATCCGTTGCCAATGGGTGCCCCATTGCGTAGTGACCAGTATCACAGTTTCATAATAGAACAACACCCACTACCCATGGGTGTCCCATTGCATTGTGGTCATTATTATGACATCATATCATTCTCAAGCACTTAAATTCATTCATGTTAAATCAGTGCCTTATGATAGATAATTCAAATCTTCATCATGTAAAGTTTGAGTCTTACTCAAAACCATCCTGCAGTTACATAAAATTATGACATTTAGCATAAAACACCCATTATATGAGAGCTATAGCAGTGTAAAGCATTACGGAATTAGCATTACGATACTTGTCATGTAACATCCGTCATGGAAGTATCACAGTAGCATGGTATTTATCAATTTTCGCATATCGCATATCTGCATAGCATCATTCACATAATACTACGGCATTCAGTATCCATCACATGAAAACCATCACATTACATTCACACTTATCAATTATCAAGGATGACACTTTGCCACTTGAGTTGATCAGTGAGTAATTCAGTAGAAGATAACACAATTTCATTACATACCTAACCATGTCACCCACATAAAATAATGAGCACCATTCTCAAACCGCGAGGAGTTTTGGAATGGTTTCAAAATAAATTTTGAATTAAACTCACTCATGGTTCATATAAAAGTGATTGGAACACTTTTGGCCTGGGTTTCAGCATAAATAACCTGTTTCCAAGACAAACATAGAACTGAAATTCTCGGTGACGAGTAACAGTGACATACCTCTCTTCTAGAAGGCATAACTCCCAATCTAGAGAGAATTTCAAAAAGGCTTAACTATGAAACCTTCATTTCACAAATAGGTCTTTAAAAAAAGGTGGTTTGAAGGTGTTTTGACGACACTTGATAGGTTGAAATCTTGGCACAAAAGGAGTGACAGTATTAGTACCTCTTGCTACTGTGAACAGTGACATACCCTCATTTTTTGGAGCATAACTCTTAATCTATAGGAACTTTCGAAATGAGGTTAACATGAAACTTTAAGCTCTTTCATATATCTTTCAAATAATAGTTTTTTGGAAGTGATTGGATATCATTTGATAGGTCAAAAGCTTGATGCAATATAGGTGACAGTTGATCAAAATTCCAGCAACTGTGGGTAGTGACATACCATATCATTTTGGGGCATATCTCTTGATTTATATGAAATTTTAACATGGTAAAAAAAGAAACATCATAGTAGACAAGAAAAGCCTTCATTCCAGACCAATTTGAGCCCATTTGGACATTGTTTAGTTACTGAAAGATTCGATACAAAAACCCTCACAGTTCTTGAAAATTTACTTTTTTCAAGTTTGGCATGATTTAATTAAAATACAACATTTCATAAGTCAAGATAAACTTTGGTGTAAAAATTCATTCATGTTAAACTAAATTTGCAAGTGAGATACTTCATAAACTTAACAAGTTTATTTGTAATACTTAATCAATCATTCAATCTCGTTTTAATTCAACTCCATCCATACTCTTTATTCTATCATTTTCCTCATCTTTATACCTTGACATCTATTACTACCAAATTAATTGATGCGTAAGCTCTAAACCTACTTACTTGATGCTCATGGTGTCTTCAAACCTCCAATCGTGGGCCTCCTCAAGCTCCAAAGAAGGGCTTCTCCAAGGGCTCCACTCTCACTTTGCTTCTTATAGAGAGAGTATGAGACAAGTGAGGGAAACAACGTTGGAAGAGGAGGAGAGACGGCTTAAGTAGCCACGGTAGGTGGGATCCACTGTAGCTAACATGTACGACACTAAAACGAGGGGCACTGAGACGTACAATACTGACAAGTGCGACGGTGGCAGCAGTTACAACGTCTCATTATACCTGTGGCAGAGACACGTGCAGTGCTACCCATTCTTCACCTTCAAGCGCGGTGTTACTCCATTTCATGCGCGGCGTTACCCCTCAAATTCACAAGTGGTGATGCCTCTTACACGCGCGGTGATACCAGGACAATACTCCTTACGCGGGGGGCAATACCTCTGATGTGCGCGGTGATACCTCTTACACACACGATGCTACTCATTTCACGCGCGACATTACTCATCAAATTCACATGCGGCGATATCTCTTACACGCGTGGCAATTGTCCTTTACATGCACGACATTGCTCTTCCTCCTCTCTCTTCTATGCACACGACGCTGGGCCTCTTCTACTACACTATTACTGTGTGCCTCATGATTGGGAAAATTTGTGGTCCTTACATCATCCCCCCTTAAAAAGAATTTTGTACTCAAAATCATATTGATGTTAATAAAAGAGGTGGGGGTACTTCTCTCGAATTTCATTCTCCTGTTTCCAGGTTGATTCTTCTATTGAATAATATTGCCTTTGTACCCACACCGGGGGGATTTATTTACAGCGCAAAACCTGTACTCTCCTGTTTAATATCTCAATTGGTCGTTCAACATAGGTCAAGTCTTTTCTAATCGGGATTGGTTCGTACTCCAAAACATGGGACGGGTTAGGTTGATATTTTCTTAGCAGCGCTACATGAAAAACATTGTCAATGTTGGCCAATTCAGGCAGCAGGGCAAAGTCGGTATGCCATTTTCCCAACTCTTCCCAAAATCTCAAAAGGCCCAATAAATCGCAGGCTCAATTTTCCTTTTTTGCCAAATCTCATTATGCCCTTAGTTGGTGATACTTTTAGGAAGACCCGATCACCCACTTCGTACTTGAGGTCTCTCTTGCAATTGTCGGCATAAATCTTTTGCTGACTTTGGGTTGTATTGAGCAGTTCTTGAATCAAGGCTATCTTCTCAAAAATTATTTGAATGATTTTGGGCCCCACTAATTTCCTTTCGCCCACCTCATCCCAGCATATGGGTGATCTACACTTTTTTCCATATAGGGCCTCATAAGGCGCCATCAAAATACTGGCTTGGAAGTTGTTGTTGTAAGAAAATTCTATTAGAGGAACATGGTCTTCCCAGCTTCCGTTAAAATCAGTGACACACGCCCTTAGCATGTCTTCCAAAGTTTGAATGGTCCTCTCTGATTGCCATCTGTTTGGGGGTGAAAGGCAGTGCTCAAGGTAAGTCTGGTCCCCAAAGCTGACTGCAAACTTGCCCAAAACCTAGAGGTGAATCTGGTGTCCCTGTCTGACACAATGTTGATAGGTACATAGTGCAGTCTCACAATTTCTTTGATGTATAATTGTGCCTTCTTATCCAAGGTATAGGTTGTGCGGATCGGTAATAAATGAGCAACTTTAGCTAATCAGTCCACCACGACCCAAATACTATCGTGCCCCGCACTCGACCTTGGCAATCCAGAAACAAAGTCCATCGTTATGTGTTCCCACTTCCATTCCGGTATGGGCAGTGGCTGTAACAGTCCGTCGAGTTTCTGGTGTTCCGCCTTCACTTGCTGACACATGAAGCACTTAGCGACAAATTGTGCCACCTCCCTCTTCATGTTGTTCCACTAGAAGATATTTTTCAGATCCTGGTACATCTTTGTACTCTCTGGTTGTACTGTGTAGTCGGAGTGGTGTGCTTCTTCTAGAACAACCCTCTTCACATTTTCATCATTAGGAACACATACTCGACCTTTAAACCTTAACAAACATCATTGCTCACAGTGAAATCCTCTTTTTCTTCCACTTGTTTTGCTACTCGGATTTGTTGAAAGAGCTGGGGCTTTACCCCCATACACGAAAACATTCTGACCCCCCCTCATCAATAAGGGAAGAGTTGGGTGCCATTCCACTGCATGCTCTAGCAATCTCATCTCTCGAACCATCAGGTCTGCCACTGAGAGTACGGATTTTCGGCTTAGAGCGTCGGCTACCACGTTAGTCTTGCCTGAGTGCAATCAATTGTACATTCATAAGTATTCAGTAAGTCCATCCATCTTCTTTGCCTCATATTCAACTCCTTTTGGGAAAATATGTACTTGAGGCTCTTGAGATCCGTGAACACCTTAAATTGGGCCCCATAGAGGTAGTGTCTCTAGATCTTCAACTAAAACACTACGGCCGCAAGCTCCAAGTCATGAGTTGGATAGTTTTGCTCATACAGCTTCAACTGTCTGGAGGCATAAGCAATGCCCTTACCTCTCTGCATGAGTACACATTCGAACCCTTTATGGGATGCATCGGTATAAACCACAAAATCATCATTTCCTTCAGGCAAGGCAATATTGGGGTTGTGGTTAGTCTCTTCTTATGTTCCTGAAAGATTCTCTCACAGTCCTCTGACCACATAAATCTCACAATCTTCTGGGTCAACCGAGTAAGGGGACGTACCATCTTTGAGAATCCCTCAACAAGGCGTCGGTAGTATCTGACTAACCCTAGAAAACTACGAACTTTGGTCACATTCATTGTCTTTCCAATTTAAATACAGCTTCAATCTTAGAGGGGTCGACAGTGATCCCATCCTTAGAAATGATGTGACCCAGGAAGGCTACGCTAGCGAGCCAAAATTCACTCTTGCTTAATTTAGCATATAGTCTTTCTGACTTCAAAGTTTGCAAAACCGTTCACAGATGCTTCTCATGTAGTTCCCAGTTTTTCGAATATACCAAAATATCATCAATGAAGACAACTACAAAATCATCCAGGAAGGGTCGGAACACTCTATTCATCAAATCCATGAACATGGCAGGGGCATTGGCTAACGCGAACGACATTACAAGGAACTCATAGTGACCATATCGAGTTCTGAAAGAGGTCTTTAGGATGTCTCCTTCCTTGACTCGTAGTTGGTGATAACCCGATAGAAGATCAATCTTTGAAAACACTTGGGCCCCTTGGAGCTGGTCAAAAAGGTCGTCAATTTTAGGTAGGGGATACCTATTCTTCACTGTTACTTGGTTGAACTGCCTATAGTCAATACACAGCCTCAAGGACCGAACTTTCTTCTTCAAAAACAGGACTGGTGCACCCTAGGGTGACACAGTAGGTCGGATGAATCCCTTATCCAATAGTTCTTACAACTGTTCTTTCAACTCCAACTCTGCAGGAGCCATTCTATACGGAGTTTTAGAAATAGGAACAGTGTCAGGGACTACATCTATCTCAAATTCAATCTCCCTCATTGGAGGCAGGGATGGCAACTCTTCTGGGAATACCTTGGGGTACTCTCTTACTACCGGTATCCCTTCTAGCTGGGACTGAACATCTCGATTCACTATTACATAGGCTAGATACCCCTCACATCTCATAGCCAGGAGGCGAGAGGCCTAAAGAGCAGAAATAAAGTGCAGCGGGGGAGTATCCTTAGTGCCCTCAAAGTGTAGCTTAGTTTGGTCAGGGCGTTTAAAGGTCACCATCTTTTCATGGCAATTGAAGGTGACATGGTGTGTATTCAACCAATCCATGCCCCAGAATAACATCAAAATCCTGAATATCTAGGAAGATCAAGTCCATAGGTAGGTCACACCCATCAATTGTAATTCCACATTATCTATACACTCTATCAGTTTCCATAGAATCCCCCACAGGTGTGCATACTACTATGGTAAAATCAAGACATGCGGGCTCAACATTTAGATAGCAAGCAAAATGGGGTGCAACCAAAGATGAGGGGAACCAGGGTCAATCAAAGCTTTAGCTTTAACACCACAAATAGAAAGTGTACCTTTGATCACAGAGGTAGATGCCTTAGCTTCTTGCTCAGTGAGGGAAAATACTTGTCCTTGCATCTTTGGTCAGTCCTCTATCTTTGCTATAGGGTAATTGTTAACCCAATGGCCAAGCTTGCCACACCAAAGGCGCACGTTATTCTTCCTGTAACATTAAGCAGCAGTGTGGTTGTCCTTCCCGTAATGAGGGCAAACTGGGCGTCGATCATTCTCTCTGTTGCTTGAGAAATTCTTCTGGGCCCTCTGGTGACGCTGGTAAGTCCCTCCTCCAACATCCCTTCGTGGAAATTGTTGGGGCTTCATCCCAAAGTTTCTAGACAACGCAGGCTTCATCTTTCCTTTCTTTCTTGATAGATGGTCCTCGCAATCTCTCTCAATCTTCAAAGCAAGGTTTACTAATGGGGCGTATGACTTAAGGTTGGCCAACAGTATACTCCCTAAGGAAGTCCAGCAGAAGGCCCCTCTCAAATTTAACCACCTTTCGCACCTCGGTGTTAATAATGTGAGGCGCATACCTAGAAATCTCCATAAATTTAGTGATGTACTGTTCCATATGCCCGCTTGATGAAGCTCAATGAACTCTATTTCCTTTCTCTCCCTGACGGAATCTGGGAAGTACTTCTTGTCAAATGCTGTCAGGAAGTTATCTCAAGTGGTCTTAGTTGCTAACTCTCTTCAAGATTTATTTATCGAGTTCCACCAATATTCGGCCTCTCCTTTCAACATAAAGGCTCCCAAACTGACTTTCTGCTCATCCGAGCAGTGCAGCACTTCTAGGATCTTTTTTATCTGTCTCTTCCACCTCTTAGCTTTCTCTACCCCTCCTTGCCCCAAAAAGGTTGGGGTGCCAGTTTTTTGAATCTTTCTATCAGGCTACTGTCATTTTTCTATAGGGTGGGGGTAGACTGGGCTAGCATCGACTCCTTCATCATTTGGGTCATGGCACCTAGAGTTCTGAAAAATGAACTGAGCATCTCGGTGTTCTCATTACTAAAACTCGCATTGTTGGCATGAGCCATCGGCATCTTCAACCTTGCACAGGAGAACCCAGTCATTAATCTATCCTAAAACTATTCAAAGGACTCTTCTAAAACAACATAGGCCAAGAATCATATCCTGGCTGCTCAAATACCATAACTATCACAACCCCGCCCCCAACCCCTATTCCGTACTTGATGGAGGGTGACCGAGTGTAGGTTTGTGATCCTAAGGTAGCACGCGTCACTCAAGTTAGAGTTGACTCAACGTCGTTATAACGTTAATCAAAGAAAACCATGGAAAATAACTAAATAAAAAACTTTAAGTGCAAATAAATATTTAAAATTGGAAGGATCCATACACCAATAAAACGTATTGCATCAAATTCTTCCAAAACTCTTGCACTCAAGTCTGGGGCACCAGGGCCCAATATTACATTTTCCAAAATAAACAAAATTCAGGAGGAACCGCCTAACTACAAACAAGATCTGAGTTTCTTCTCCTGTGAATAAGACTTCAATTCCCAACTGCAAATCACGAGTTTCTGGTCCTCGACCTGGTGTTATCAATCTACAATAGGGGAGATACAGGGGGATGAGCTATAAAGCCCAATAAATAGATTTAGGTTCTATGCATCAATAATGCGTCTATTCATGCATCACAAGCAGTTCTTCCAATTATAAGAAGTCATGAGGTAGCAATCATGTAAATCAGAAATCTGATAAATGCATCAATTACTGGCATCATATTCAAAAGTTAGTTATCATTCAATCATTACAATCATCAGTATTCACATTCACTTTTGTATATTACCCACTCACTCCTTAGCTCACCTACTCTTGAAGTAGAGGCCCTATCCATTAGGCTAAGCCAATCCAATTACTTAGGACCTCTACTGTACCTCAGGAGGGAAGGCAATGACAAGTGGTTAAATCCACTTTGTAATGCCCTCATACTCACGCACACAATCCCAAGCACACATTGGGGTTTTCGATAGGCACTTACCTTGAAAGGCATCACTCACTAATCTCATTATATAAATTTTGGGGGGGTGCAACCCTCCCATTCCATTTTCATCTAACCCCATCCTATCATTCAGCGAGTTAAGGAATATTATTGGTATCACTTTTCTTAGTGTAACAATATCCACTACCAATGGGTGTCCCAGTGCGTAGTGGTCTGTATTAGTATAATAGTATCTGCTACCGATGGGTGCCCCATCGCATAGTGGCCAATATCAAATATGATAACATAACAGTACCCACTACCAATGGGTGTACCATTGCGTAGTGGTCATTATCACGACATCATATCATTCTCAAGAATTTAAAATCATTCATGCTAAATTAGTGCCTTATGACAGATACTTCAAATCTTCATCATGTAAAGTTTGAGTCTTACTCAAAACCATCCTGCAATAACATAACCTGATGACATGTAGCATAAAACACCAATTATATGAGAGCTGTAGCATTTTATTTATGTTTAGAAATTAGCATTAGCATTACAGAACTTTTCATGTAACATTCGTCATGGAACTATCACAGTAGTATGCCATTTATCAATTTTCGCATATCGGATAGCTGCATAGCTTCATTCACATAACACTATGGCATTCAGTATCCATCACATGAAAAAAATTCACATTGCACTCATGCTTATCAATTATCAAGGATGACTGTTTGCAACTTGAGTTGATCAGTGAGTAATTCAGTAGAAGATAACACAATTTCATCTCATCCCTAACCATGACACCCAAATAAAAAAAGGAGCGCCATTCTCAAACCGTGGGGATGTTTGGTATGGTTCCAAAATAAATTTCGAATTAGACTCACTCATAGTCCATATAAAAGTGATTGGAACAGTTTTAGTAGCCTGTTTCCATGAAGAACACTGAACTGAAATATTCGGTGACAAGTAATAGTGATGTACCTCTCTTCTAGGCGGCATAACTCCCAATCTAGGGAGAATTTCGAAAAGATTTAAACATGAAACCTTCAGTTCACACATAGATCTTAAAAATGGCTGTGGTTTGAAGGTTCTTGGACGACACTTGATAGGCCAGAATATTGGCACAAAGGGAGTGACAATACTAGTACTTCCTGCCACTGTGAACAATGGGCATAACTCTCAATCTATGGGGAATTTCAAAATGAGGTTAACATGCAACATTAATCTCATTCATAGTTCTTTCAAAAGGTCATTTTTTGGAAGTTATTGGATGTCGTTTGATAGGTCAAAAGCTCGATGCAAAATAGGTGACAGTTGCAGGAAATTCCAACAACTATGGGTAATTGGGGCATATCTCTTGATTTATGTGAAATTTTAACATGGTGCAAAAAGTAAAATCATAGTAAACAAGCATATCCTTCATTCCAAACCGATTTAAGCCAATTTAGATACCGTTTGGTTACTGAAAAGTTCGATACAAAAACCCTCACAGTTCCTGGAAATTTAGTTTTTGCAAGTCTATCATGCTTTAATTAAAATACAACATTTCAGAAGCCAAGAAAAACTTTGGTGTAAAACCTCATTAATGTTAAAATAAAATTGTAAGTGAGACACTTCATAAACTTAATAATAGTTGCAATACTCAATCAATCATTCAATCTCATTTTAATTTAACTCCATCCATACTCTTTATTATATCATTTTCCTCATCGTTATCCTTTGAAATATATTACTACTAAATTAATTGATGCATAAACTCTAAACATACTTAATTGATGCTCACGATGTATTCAAACCTACCATTCGTGGGCCTCCTCAAGCTCCAAACAAGGGCTTCTCCAAGGGGAGCAGTTCACTCTCACTTTGCTTCTTAGAGAGAGAGTATGAGACAAGTGAGGGAAACGACATTGGAAGAGGAGGGGAGAGGGCTTAAGTAGCCACAGTATGTGGGATCCACCGTAGCTGACATGTACGACACTGACAAAGAGCGACACTAACACGTATGGCACTGATAAGTGCGGTGCTAACAGCAAGCACATCTTCTCTTTACACCCGCGGCAGTGACAAGCGTGATGCTACCCATTCTTCACCTTCACGCACGGTGTAACTCCATTTCACACGCGGCGTTACCCCTCAAATTCACACGTGGCAATATCTCTTACATGTGCAGCGATACTCCTTATGCGCATGGCAATACCTCTTAGGCATGTAGCGATACTCCTTATGAGCGCATCGATACCTCTTATGCGCATGGTGAAACCTCTTACACACACGACACTACTCATTTAACACGTGACATTACTCATCAAATTGTGCGGCGCTAGTCCTTCACACGTACGACGTTGCTCTTCCTCCTCTCTCTTCTACACATGGCGCTAGACCTCTTCTACTACCCTATTGTTGTGCACGTCTCATGACTGGGAAAATTTGTGGTACTTATATTCTCTCTCTAGGGAATGTTTATCTCGCCTCCTATCTTGAATCTTGAACTTGAAAGTAAAGCCAAAGAACAAGAAAAATTCAAGTATTTACAGCAAATGTACAAAAACGCAAGAGTGATTTCAATAGAGATCAAGAGCTTATTTACAAATGACTTGAGTTCCTTATATAGAGTAATCACAAAACAAGGGTGGAGTGCTCAAAAGCTACAAAAATTGTCAAAAAATACATATTTTATGAATTAAAATATTAATCCCTTTTTGGACCAAATGACAAAAATACCCCTAGGCACTTTTCAAAATATTATAAAATCATCCCTTCCATTGCTAGGCCTCAGGCACTTTTTCAAATGCTTACAACGGTAATTTGGGTGATTAAATGTTGTAGAACAGAGAGTTGAACTATTGTGTACATTTTGATACCCTTTGATCGTCTTGAAATGGATTTTTAAGGAAAAACCCAAAATCCGACCAAGTTTAATAAACTTGTGATTTTTCGACAATCAATCAGGCATGATCTATCAAGTTTTGAGTTCATTTTGATCAAAAATTGAAGAGGATACTATCACGATCATTTGTTGATAAATTTCGTCCATTTTAGTCTCCGTTTGAGCATGTTACAATTTTGGGAAGTCACCGGAAAATGGAATTCCGGTGACCAGAAAAGTATGACCTCTTCGACTTAACAATTGGTATCATTCGGCATCCAATCGTTAACAAAAATTATATCAAACTGTATCTCCTCAAAGCACGGTCGCAACGGACCCATACTTGCGACGATCTGATGTCAGGATCTTGAACTATGGCCTCTCAAAGAATTGGTTGTTCTTTTTAAAATCTGAATTTTTATGTTTCGAGCTCATCTTCTCTCTAGAAATTCTCTCATTTTAGGCCACGCCATGTGTGTGCCATATTTCAAAATGAGAAAGTGGTCAAGATTTAGCTTGTGTCCAAATTTAAGCTTAATTGGACTCAAAACGAGCAAGTTACGAGCATTTGAAAATCATCCCAAAGTGAAAAAATATAGTTTCCATAAATGGAAATTGGTTCATCGAGGCTGCACTGCAATAGTGTAAAACCCAGCCTTTTATGGTAAGTTAGGCCCAAAATGGTTCTAGAGGGTCCGATTGAGCCGAAATTTGGTACCTAGGAGGTTTTTTGACATTCCAGATCCAATGGAAATGGTTTGATATTGTTTTGAGACCCATGAAATAGGTCTATAGTTATAAGGTCCAATTTCAGCAAGATATAAATTGCATTTGAAAACCAAGTTTCGTTAAGTTTTGATCATATCAAAACTTGTCAGAATGCAACAAAAATTTACGAGTGTCCTTAGTATATCCTAAGTTACCCTCTCATGATATTTGAGGCCATTCTGGCACTTCATCAAAGGTCGCCTAATATTAAGCTTATTCTTACGGTGTTCCCATGGTCTGACGACGTCTTTGGCACCGACAGGACCAGGTTACTACCAGCTCTCTCCTTATACACCCCGAGGATACAAGTATGTAAAAAATGACGTATAACATCTGGAAGATGATGGGGGCTAAGCCAGTTGAGTAGCATGTCCCTTAGAACTGGAGTTTGCCCATGATTGCGCAGCATCTCCTAGAAGTTGAGGTCCTGGTTTCCCTTCGTGCGAGGAGGCAGAGACACTCTCTCGAAAAACCGCAGAGGTCCGGCTCGTGATGCACGCGTGGGCCCTCATGATAGCAAATAGGAGGCCGACAGTGAGAGAGATTTTTGTGACTGGAGCGCGGACGTCCTTACGCCACTTTGAGGGTTCAAGAATACGCCCGGGCAGATGGCCCTCTTAGAGCAATTACGTAGCCCTTCGATTGTTTGTCAGAACAGTTTGGATGGGAGCCCTCTTCAAGTTACAACCTCTCTCCTCTCACTCTCTCTATGCTTTTGGGGTGGGCTTTGAATGTCCCAAGAGACGAGACCCGTGGGCTCGCTTGTGTCCGTGGGTTCACTGGTGGACACAAGTTGTCACACGGACTAGGGTCTTATGTGTAGAGGCGAGAGAGAGAGAGAGAGAGAGAGAGAGAGAGAGAGAGAGAGAGAGAGAGAGAGAGAGAGAGAGAGAGAGAGAGAGAGAGAGAGAGAGAGAGAGAG
>NW_006499207.1:3813801-3931486 GCF_000471905.2 Amborella trichopoda | reverse complement strand
GAGAGAGAGAGAGAGAGAGAGAGGAAACAACTTGGCTTAGGAAAGGTGGGGGGAACCCGTGCTACAGGGGTGCCCATAGGACCGCACACTCATGGGTATCCCCTTTCCCTCAAAAATTTCTCTCTCTCCCTCTCCTCTCCCTCAGGGGCTCACAAAGAAAGGCAAATTAACAAACAAAATCTAGCCTTCATTCTTCTCAGCCTTTAGGGGTAATGGGACTTGAAAGGAGGGGATTGTGTCTCGAAAGCCCTCTTTCGAGAGAAGGTTTTCGGTCCTCTTTAACAAGTGAGCTAAGCTTGCTTATATAGAGGATTCACCAAACATGGGTGAGTGCTCAAAATTTAACCTTAATTATAATTAAAAAAATTCAAAATAAATCAAGGAGGAAACACAGTGTGTCCCGTAGTTCAAAATGAAGGGATTGACATGATTTGGAACATATCAACGTTTGAGCTATGTCTGGTTTCATAGGAAGACGCCGTGGGTTGGCGAAGTTATTGTCAAAAAACATCATAGCGGTCCCCATTTATGGGGCTGGTTTAGTGAAGCCGCACCGCGCTATGGTAAAACGCCTAAGTTGCGAGGCCGCATGAGCATAGACCCCTCTAGGGAGGTCCTATTGAGCCCAAATTTGGTCCCCTAGGGATTTTTGATGTTTTGAGCTCAATGGCAGTAGTTTAGTCCCCTATTGCAGCCGTTAGCATGGGGCTACAGTGAAGGGTCCTTCTTTGGTGCGGGGAACCACACTCAGGTCGCCAAGCTGGAGGCTTTATTTTCAGCACAATCTTAGTCTAAGGGTGTTTCGTGAACTCGCTAGACCAGACTATTGCCAGCTCTCTCCTTATTTGCATGGGCTCATGGAAGTACGTCAAAAAAGATGTGCAACAACCTGCCCCGCAGGATGTTGCGCTTCGAGAGAAGCGAGAAGTGTAACATTCAGAAAAGTTTAACGTCGTAGCTCCTCTGACGAATCCTTGGCAAGACATGTTTGTTGTCTCTCGATTAATATTTTTTCTCTTGATCACCGGCACAGTGCAATCCTCGAGAGGTAGACCTTGCTGAGCTTTTCCCTTAATCGGGGGGTGACCAAAGTGGCTTCTAGTGGTCCGGTGCCTTATTGAGGGGCTTTCTACGGGTCCCGTCAGAATTTGTTTTTTTCTTTTGGGAGATCACGCTGATATTCTGCCGTTGGTGGGCTTACGACTTCTCAATGTGAACTCCTGATTTTCTAGCCCGTGGGGGCCCTTCTTGTGAGCTTTATCCCATTCTGGTCGGTGAGGTCCAGACGTTCTAGTTGGTAAGGTCCCTTCTTGTGAGCTTTCTCCCTATCCAGGAGAAAACAAGGTTACTCTTGGCTTATGTCCTACAAGTCCAGTTGGGGGTCTCCCCAATTAGCCAGACATAAAAGGACGATGGCCTTTGAGGTGGTCCCATTTTAAGGGACTTCATCATGGATGCTTGAAGGTTGGTAGAGGAAGAAAAGGCAGGCAAGGTACCTCTCTGGCTTACGTCCTACTGACCTGGTTCGGGGTTTCACAGCGCGTCCCAAATTGCTCAGGCGTGATAGGAGGATGGCCTCTGAGGCGGTCCCATTTTAGGGGACTTCACCCTGGATGCTAGAGTTCGATGAGAAGAACAGTAGGTAAGGTACCTCTTTGGCTTACCTCCTATTGGCCTGGTTGGGGGTTTCATAGCATTTCTCGAATTGCCCAGGCTTGATAAGAGGATGGCCTTTGAGGCAGTCCCATTTTAGAGGACTTCACCCTAGCTGGAAGAGATTGATGGAAGAGAAGAGGAGGAGAGGATTTTTTTTTTGTGGCGGCACTAAGGCCCAGGATAAAAGGGTGGCACTAGAGCACTAAGGCTTTGGTACCAAAAAAAAGAAGGCGACACTGAGGCCCGAGATAAAAGAAGATGGCACTGGGGCTGAAAATGTTTTTGAAGGCAGTGGGGCGGGAATTTTTTTTTTTTAAGGCCCTGGGGCTGGAGTTTTTTTTTTTTGGGGAGGTCAAGGGGCTAGAAGTTTTTTTTTTTGAGGCACTAGGGCTGGAGGTTGTTTTTTTGGAAGGCTTTAGGGCCGGATTTTTTTTGGAGGCTCTGAGGTTGGAAGTTTTTTTTGGAGGCATTAGGGCCAGAGGTTTTTATTAGAAGACTCTTGGGCCAGAGTTGTTTTTTTGAGGCATAGGGGTTGAGGTGTTTTTTTGGAGGCACTGGGCCAAAAGTTTTTTTTTTCTTGGGAGGCACTGAGGAAGGAGGATTTTTTTTTTTTTGGAGGCACAGGGGTCGAAGGTCGGAAGAAGGAGGCTTGGTCCAAGTCCCCTTTGTGGCTTTGCACCTGGACCAAAGGGACATAGCGTCAGTAGAGTGGTTTTCACCATACGCTTTGTTGGGGAGTTTTTAATCGTGACTTCAAGGGCATGTCGACCCGTTGACTTTTGCTCTTACTCATGGCGGCCTTTACAGGTATTCGCCATGCCCGGTTTTTTTTTCAAGACTCTTTTACTCATGGTTTCGTGGCCATGCCTGCTTGTCATTTTTACTCATGGTAGCCTTTTCAGGTTTTCACCATGCCCCTTTTTTTTTTTTGGGTGATTTTACCCATAGCCTTTTTGGCTATGTCTGCCTGAAGCTCTTTTACTTTTACTTGCAATAGTTCCATCATGCCCGGCTTCTTTCTCTTTCTTTTTTTTTAAGGGAAAAAGGGGTCACTAGTGTAGTGAGCCTTGGCAGAGGAGTCTTGAGGTTGTGGCCCCGCCCTGGGTCGATTGTAGTGGCTGGTAGCCGAGGCAGGAGGTCTTCTCCTCTTTTTAGGGTATAGCGTCGAACAATAGCTTTATTGTGACCCTTCCAGTTTGTGCCCACATGGGGTTGATGATGGTGGTGTCCGCAGGAGGTGTCAAATGGTGCCTGTGGTGGTGAGATGTTGGAAGCACCCGCAGGGAGGTGGAATGATGGAGACACGCGCGGGGCGGGGGGTGGAATGAAGGTACCCTTATAGGGGGGGGAGTGAAGAGGCACCCACAGTAGGGTAGTGTGAAGAAGGTACCTGTCGGTGGTGCTGTGAAGAAGGTACCCACAGGGGGTGGCGTGAAGAAGGTAGCAACGGGGGGTAGAGTGAAGGTATCCATGCGGGGTGGCATGAAGAAGGTACCCGCGGGCACTAGAGTGAAGGTACCCACGGGGGGTGGTGTGAAGAGGCACCCACAGGGGATGGAATGAAGAAGGTATCTGTGGGTGATAGAATGATGGAGGAACGCATAGGGGGGGAGGGAGGTGGTATGAAGAAGGTAATCGCGGGGAGTGGAATGAAGGGCTGCCCCGAAGAAAGCATGCTTAAAGAGGCGGTGCTTAATTAATGAGGTGCCTGCGTGCTAGGGCGAGGTCAGATTGAGAGTGCCACGTGAATAGCGATAGTAGTTTGGCACGAGTTTTAACTGTGACGCTTTGTGAGCAAGGCATTGTTGGTGAGGAGTGAGAAGGTTTAAATGTCACAGTCAACAAGGCACCAATGTGGTGACACGTGGCCGAGCAGCTAGGTGGCATGTTGCTCGGGAAGCAACAAGCTTTGATGATCTTAGGCCCTTTAAAAGGTGGCAAGGTAGGGGAGCATGAGGGCAGACTTTTTCCCTTTTTTATGTTAAAGCCCCTTTTCTTTATGCTCCTTTGTGTGGAGGCAGCGCGGAGACTTCGTTTTCTTTGAAGGACTTGGCCTGTGAGCGATGCCCGCTGCGGGGGTTGACTGCTTGACACCGGCCATCAGGGTGTGCACGGGTGTTGGGCGTCCTTGTGAAGGTGTTCATCCGCTAGGAGGCAATGATGGACTCGTGACAGAGGGTGAGCTTGTTGCTCTTGGGATCCTCTGTTTGTATGGAACCCATGGCATGAGGCCCATGGCCATGTATGAGGCGCTGGGGGCATGTCATCCTCATTGGAGGATGAGTTGAAGGGGGAGGTTCTCCATATGTTCTTGAAGTCCTACTTGAAGAAATGGACGCAACCTCTTGAAAGTCACCACCGCTGTGAGAAAGTGGTGGGCCCTTGAATGGGAGGGGGCTTATTCTGGAACTGATGTACTTCCTTGTAGTTATCGGTTTGATGTAACCACAATTCTATAATATTTTTATTCACATAACAAAAACACTCCGTCGCATTAATATCTCCTTCATTGCCTTGTGCAGCTGTGCGTTGCTCTCTATTTTTGTGTGGGTCGGTGCAGTCCTTATCCCTGCTGATGATGGGGATAAGGAATGGCCGATGAAGTTCCCGTTGTGCCTGTGGGGAAGCCGTTGTTTCCCGTGTGATGGTCGGGATGCCCTTGCAGGTTTTCAACCCAACCCTTTGGGAATGCATCGTTGCTGATTTTTGCAGACGCTGCATTTTTTCTTTTTGGGGACCGCAGAGGGTCCCACATGTGGGCGAGACAAGGAATGAGGTTCGCTTGCCCGTAAAGGAGAATTGTGTAGGGGCGTCCCCCGGGCGCTCTGAGTGGGCCCGTGTTGTAGGCAAGCTTGGTGGGGTTGGATTGCATGCATGGTTGGTGCTTGGACGATGATGGAGAAATTAATGCTGGGCGAGAGAGGCGGTGTCGATGATGTATGACGATTCAATTACGTGCCCTTAGTGCTTCCTCTGGACTGAGCGTAATCTTCGTAGGTGTGACATGTCTCTTCGTGTGCCATTTGTATGACCGTATCTTTGGGGCGTGTGGTGCTTGCTCGTGTGACACTTTGACTCGTACGCTGACGGTGCTTTTACTGTCCGACCTTCGATGCTTTGCTTCGCGTGCTGCCGGTATTCTTCTGCAATTGGACGGCAGGTTCCCATCAATTGGCTTTCCTACTACTGGACTTTATAAAAGGAGGGGTGTTTGCTTTTTGCTTTTACCTTGGGCCTGCAGCTCAAGTAAGTGCAAACACCCGTTGTGCCTTTTGCGCCGGCCTCCTTTTCAGTGTTCGCCTCTTTCCAAAGAAGCACTTTTCGAGCAGGGACCATGGCCAGCATGAGTCCACCCTCTCCTCAAGGTAATGTTGCTTACTTGGGTCTGGTCACATGGCTGGTGTGTCATTTTCTTTTGACCTGACCCTCTTGGCTTTATTTTTTTCTCAGCAGCGAAACAGATGAGGTTTGCTGCTGATGAGACCTTAGCTTTGTCTCCCAAGGCATCTGTCCCTGCCGATGTCGAAAGTCAGTGGGTAGCTAGTGAGCCCTCTTTAGAGCCTCTAGTTGCTCCCTCTGAGTCTCTAGCCCTTATGGTCAGGGGGCCTGTACTTGACGTACCCCCACATGCTTCTGTGAGTTCCCCAGTTTTGGCCTCAACGAGGTTGGGCTTTAGAGTGCGGACCGTGCGATGGATACTCCAGATAGGATTGGAGGGTTTGAACGAATGCCTCCTTTCTGACCTTCAGGAGGGGATCGATGGGGTGAGGGCTTGTGCGGCTTATCTGTGAGTTGCGGATTTGGATGCGGAGTCCTCCAGCCGGTTGGAAGAACTATTGCGGAACCTTGAGTAGTAAGGAGCTGCAACCCTCTTGGCAGAGGCCTTAGTTAGATGGCTCAACGAGTCCTATTTAGCTCCACTAAGGGCCGAGCTGGCTGCTCAAGAAACTCTTATGGAAGACTACGAGCAGGGGAGACGAAAAATCGCTTCTCATTGCGCCCAGCTCATGGAGGAGGAGCATGAGACAAAGCAGGAGATTCAGAGGATTGAAGACAAGATCGTAGGGTTGCAAACCCATGCCGACACTTTAAAGGGGCACCGAAAGCATCTTCAGGAAGTGTAGTAGGCAACTCTTGGCATCTGAAGCAAATAAACATGGAGATGAAGCCGACCACTACCCTCTCTGAGTCGACAGCCGCAGATGTCATCCGTGGGGAGGAGCGAGTGCAAGCTACATTGAGTGAGGTGGGGAAGATGAAGTCAAGGGTACGGGAGGCATTTGACTGCTTTTAACACACACTCTCCTCATTGTGAATGGGTCGTTGACCCACCTAGATCTTGTAAGCTTGTTTGTATATGAATAAGACAACCATTGCTTGTTCTTATTCTTTTACGTCTGATGCATTTGAGGTTTCTCTTTCCTTTGGGCCTTTTTACTTTGCATTTCGCCTTCCGCCCTCTTTATGATAGGGAAAGTAATGGCGAGAATTCAGACGCTTATCGAGAGGATATTTGCTTTCCTTCTCAGGATGCCACGGACTCCTGCTAATGCATGGTCGTGCGTTTGGGAGGTAGTTTTAGAGTCGTACCCCCACGATTGCAGTAAGGCTTACATAAAGTCCCTCCCTTGCGACTGGCAATAGAAAGTGTCTTTAGGTCCTTGCGCACGCGTAGGGAGAATCCTGAGGGATCCTTGTGCTGGAACGCTGACTTTCCTCGGTGAAAAGGACTTGCCTCGGGAAGAAATTGCGTAGGGTAGGTTGAAGGGGTAAGAGCTCCGCCTCGTCTGGGTGTAGGGGAGACTGAGCACCTCGGCTTGGCGCGACTGGCTTCTCCTGATCGTGTCTCTCTTTTTCGAATGGGCGTGGGACTTGTGCATGGAGTGTAAGCATCGTGCCCGCACAATGAGCCATGTTGCCGCTGGTGTTCTTCGGCCTTCGATGGGCATGATACACCTGCCATGGTGCCGAAGCATCGGAGGTAGAAGACTCAAAAGCATCAGTAACATGGCTTTGAGCCCGCTCTATTCTTGGATTGGGGTAAGGACATTGATGGGGTATTCTGCTCCGGGACTGAGCTTGTTCATCAATCAAGGCTGTCCATCTATCTTGGACGTATCCTTGAAGGATGTCCCGGAACCCGTAGCAGTGATACAAGTAGTGACCCCTCAGCTAGTGGTAAGGGCCCCACGGACCTTGGCCTTCGTCGACCCTTCATCTCAATGCCTTGAGGGCATGGGGCACGATCATCTCGTGCTGCACCATCGCTTCGAAAAGAGTAGGGAGCTAGCAAGGCTATGGCTCAGCCTTAAGAGCTTCATCGTCCAGGTCTTCGTGGATGGTGACCACATGACATCAGGTGTCTTGAAAGCCTTCTTGAGGTCCTCCAAATTGATTTTCCCCTTTTGGATCAGGGCTTCAATATAGTCTTTGAGTTGGATGCAGTCGTCCATGGGGTGCCCTAGCATTTTGTGAAATGCACAATAGTTGGGATGATCAATCCATTCTGTGTGGTTCGACCGTTTGCTAGGAGGGAGGGCCATAATGTCTTGCTCAATCAACATGATGAGGAGGGTCGGCACCTATGCCTTGTTGAAGCTGTACTGTTGATTGAGTTTTTCGCCTGAACCCCTAAGTTCGCTGGTAGCTGGGCGGCGGCGGTACCCTGTTGTAGTCCCACTTTTGAGGGGGCTGCTGTTGTTCCGACCCTTGAATTTGTGGCTGTAGGTCCTTGGAAGTGTCCAACATCTGTAAGGGGGCAGCATAGGGTTTGGCTTGGGAAGCAGTCATAACCGTCGCACTGATCAGATTCTTGGGCTGACCAGCACAGGGTTTAGTTTTGCTGCCTCGGAATTGGCCCCTTACTGAGGTTTGGGCCAAGTCTCCGCCATGATGCTTCAACAAGCTTTCGATTTTAGCTGCCTTAGTGATCTTTTTTGAGAAGGTGGTGGGGTTCGAAACCTCAACTTGTAGGGAGATTTCTCTCCTCATGTTTCTGATGCATGTCTGGATGGCTGCCACCTCATTCATGGGGTTGATTTGGCACATTGTGAGGTCTTTCCACCTCTGGATATATTGGCCCACCGATTCGTCTGGGTTTTGGGCCATGGTGAGGAGTTCTATGGCCTGCACATCTAGCTCTGCTTCATTGAAGCGTTTGTAGAAGAGTTGTTCCATTTCCCGCCATGAGTGGACCAAGTTGGTCGACAGGTGGGCACACCATTTGAAAGTAGGCCCGACCAGGTCTTCATGAACTATCAAAGCAACAATCTGGAGTCTAAGGCCAACTCCTGACAGACAGAAGGTGAGCTGAGCTTGTGCCATCAAAGGTGAGGTGAGCTTGTGCCATCAAAGGTTGGTAACCTTCCCTTTTAGTATCCAACAGGGAAGGGAACTTCATCAATGGAAGGCAGGTAAGGCTTTTGGTACACGAGACTGTCCCATGCCCTTCGCAGCTGTAGCTCCTAGATGCTTCTATTGATCATCAGTTGCACATCCTCAAGCGTTAATACCGACGGTGCAGCTTGGGGAGCTGCGTCGGGTCGGACCTCAGAAGAGGGAGAGAGGATTGGGAGGCCTCGATGATGGTGCCAGCAGGGGAGGTTGAGGCCTTTCCTCCTCTCGATGTGGCAGTTCGGGGGGAAAGTCGGTCTCTTGGTGGGAGGAGACCATTGGCAATGCTTCCTAGAGCCCTTTGAGCCTGTCAGAGATGTTGTTTAGGAGCTTCTCGAAGCGAGTTGTCGAGTTTACAGGCTCTTCTCCATCCTGGCTTACTACCATGACCTTGACAGGTCAGTCTGAGTCAGGTAGCTCGGAGGGAGGGGTGACTCTGGTTCTCTTCGTACTTCGGTTGGGGACCATCGAGAGCAGGGGCGATAGTTACCTCGTCTGGGCTTGGGCTAGTTTGAATGCCCTGGTGTGTACCGGATTCGGATGACCTCGTGGTCGGGTTGTCGTCAGACTTGGCGCTTGAAGGCCTTGGGGCCCTTCTTCAATGGTCAACTCTTGATGGTCTTAGGTTCGAAGATCGGGCGAGACGGGGTTGTCTTCTTGTGCCCCGACAACATTGGAATGGGCAACGTTGTTGTCTTCGGGCTCCTCTGTGTCTTGCAGAAGTTGAAACCGGTTATGGTTGGCAAGACCCTTCTCGGCAGAAGATGTTGTCTTTCGCTAGAGGTGGGAAACCTCCATCTCCCTGGCCTGCTTGAGCCGTAGGCCTCGGTAGACTTTCTCCCAAAATTGAAATCAAGTCCAATCGTCCTCCCTGCAGGCCCGCTCCACCGACGCACAGGAGCAGTCAACATACTGGGGTAGAGTGAGACACCTAGGAAGGAGGAACTTCGTGGGTCGTAGTGGAGTTTGGAGGCCAATGACAGGGAAAGTGGTGTGAATGGTAGGCTTGGAGGGAATTTCTTTGAGTACCATGTGGTGGGTGGTACAGGTGTGATGGTCGGAATGATGGGCATTTGGACTTTCCGCAGACGAGAATTTCCTTGGACCTGCATGTGTGTGCACAATCCACAATGGTATTTGGGGTGGCAATAGGGCCAATCCCTTGTGTGGTGAGGGGTGAAGCTCGTGTGACAATCGCCCATTTAGCCAGTGAGGCCATCGGGTCCCCAGAGTGCATGTGCGCTTGTTTGGTGGACTTTTGATTGTCTCAAGAGTGGCGTGGCGGTCGGGGGTCGGTTCTCTAGTTGCCTCGAGCCGTGGAGCTGACATGCATGGGGTGGGTAGCATGAGAGCCACCAGCGCCACGTCCAGGTCGAGAGCGACCTGAAGCAGTTTGAGGGACTGGGGTAGCTAGGGAGTTTGTAGACATCGATATGCATGGTAGAGTATCCGCACAAGCTAGCATGGTGGTTGCCAGTGGGTGAAGTGTGCGCGGGGTCGACATTGGCGATGCCCCTTATGATGCAAGCGGGGTAGCCCTTTGGCTGTCCGCGGTGACGGCGGTCCCATTTGACCGACCGAGTGAGAAGGAGGGGTGGCACAGAGGCCGCTTTGGGACTAGTGGTTGGCGGGCTGCCATCAGTAATAGCGCTCATTAGTGAGGGGTTGACAGTAGAGTCGCCTATGCAGTGGGGATAGAGGGGTCTCCCCTCGACACCAGAAGAGGCGGGGCGAAGGCCTGAGGGTCGTGCCTCGAACATCCTCGGCCGAGGCCGAGATGGCTAAGCCTACTGATTAGGTGTCTCGATCTCGCCCTACGGATTCTAGAGGATCAGGTGGTGTGCGTCTCGGGTTTCAGGGTAGACCCAGGACGTTTATGAGATAGCCCTCTCGGGAACCTCGTTCGGAAATGGGGGCAGGTGTTACCAACCGGTGAGAGAGAAATTTTAATGGTGGGTTCGGGACTTACTCGAGCTGACTCGCATGAGCGCCATCTTAGATCATGAAGAAAGCCCCCCAGTAATGAAACTGGTTAGGAATCGCCTCCCTTGGTTCATATTCTTCTTATTTTCTGCTTTTCTATAATCACACATGTATATGGAAAAGGTTAGGGGACAGGTGAGTCAGACCTCTCCCTTTTCCTCTCTGATGAACGTACATAAGCATGTGCATTCAAAAAGAAGAAAGAAAGACGGGGGGAGAGAAGAATTCGACCAATCGAGAGGATCAAAGAAGTGACTACGCTGGTTGGCGCGGTAACGAAGACCGACTCATAGCATCACCACTAGACATTATTACCAATATCTACTAGCCAAGCATGATGGTCAATCTATCGTGGTAGTAAAGCGGGACAAGCGATCCTGCCACAACAACATTACGGCTAGATGACAAGACTGCCATGAGATGCTAACCTCAATCCCTCTTGGTCAAACGTAAGAGTAGCAGAGGAATGGTTGAAGAGAAGAAGGGAATGGACATAAGTAGAAAGAAGAGGGAAGAGAGGAGGGAGAAGAAGGGAGGAAGCTGTCGGCACTAAGTCTCACCAACTGATAGAAGAGGACAGAGAAAAAACCAATCGGTGCTATGTCTCACCGACTGACAAATAAAGAGAGAGAAAACCAGTTGACACTAAGTCTCGTCGATTGACAGAGGAAGAGAGAGAAAACTATTGGTGCTAGGTCTCACCGACTGACAGTGGAAGATAGAGAAACCCAGTCGGTGTTAAGTCTCGCCGATTGATAGAAGACGCGAGAGAAGACCAACCGGTACTAGGTCTCATCGATTCACAGAGGAAGATAGAGAAAATCACTCGATGCTTAGTCTCACCGATTGATAGAAGAAGAGAGAGAAGACCAATCGACGCTAGGTCTCACCGATGGATAGAGGAAGAGAGAAGGTCCAGTCGATGCTAGGTATTGTCGACAAACAAAGGAAGAGAGAGAAAACCAGTCGGCATTAGATCTCATTGATTGATAAAAGAAGAGAGAAAACCTGTCGGTGCTAGGTCTCATTGACTGATAGAAGAAGAGAGAGAAGTCTCAATCGGTGTTAGGTCTCGTCGACTGATAGAGAGAGAGAGGAGATCAACCGGTGCTAAGCCTCGCTGGTTGCATCAGAAGGGGGCAAATGGAGATAGAGATGAGAAGAAAAGAAGATAGAGAAGAGAGAAAGAGAGAGAAGAGAGAAGAAAGAGAAAGAGAGAGAAGAGAGAGAGAAGAGAGAGAAAGAGAGAGAGAGAAGAGAGAGAAAGAGAGAGGAGAGAGTAAGAGAGAGAAGAGAAGGAGAGAGAGAGGAGAGAGAAAGTTACTTATCTGAAGGGTACTGACCCTTTTTTTCTCACTCCTCTCTCTCTCCAAGACGTACTCACTAGCTTAAGCAAGGAATCGAATATTCTATTCAATATTGAACTAAAGGTCGAGGGGTCTTGTTTAAAATGAGGTAGTGCCTGTTTACATAGAATTGTGCCTAAACATGGGTGGATTGATCAAAGTTTGACCTAATTGTTGAAAATTAAGATTTAATTGAATTAAAAGAAATTTTTAAAATGGGTGCAAAATGATTATTTTGCCCCTTTCTAACAATGTGTAGAACTCCATAACAGTCCTTGCTGCTGCCCGAGAACTTGTGTGATCTTCTGTGGCTGAACTGGGGTTGCTCTGATACTCGTTTGATCAAAAGATTATTGTGTTCTTGTAGGGATCGACATGGCGATCCTTTTGACGCTAAATTTGAGCCATGAATCATGTTTTTGAGCCATGATCACAAGACTTGAAATTTGTTTGAATCTTGGAAACTTTGGATCGATGATGCTCTCGTTATAATTTTTCATCGTAGCGTGCTAAGCATGTCGTCACGATCACATGGCAACAAACGGAACGCGATTTGGAGCACGAACGAAGATTTCGTAACTTTTGAGTTTTGGTCAGAATCTAGAATCCCGCAGCCGGAATTTTAGTTACTTCGTCGGCTTCATGCATGAAATCTAGCCGTCCGTCATGTACGGGGTTCGGACAAGTGATAGCCCTAGACTTTATGTCCACAATGGAATTGCTTTCGTGTTGATCCGTTGCGCGAGTGTTGTGATTTGGTCCATCGAGCTAGGTGTGTTGCTGCTGAATTTTCTGCAACGGATCGGCAACTTTTCTCTATCTTTTCTCGCTGCTCAGACATCATCTCGGGGCGTGCCACATATCGAATTGTTCCTCTTGATGAGACGAATACGCTCACCAAATTTGGAAGCGATCTAACTTAGAACGAGTGAGTTACGGACCACGAAAGTGATTGCCCGTTACTGTAAAAACGGCCACCTTTAATGGTATTTTGGTGCAGTGAGGCTACACGGGAATAGTGTGCGGACACTCCTGTTTCAATGTTTTACTTATATCTTTGTCCTGGAGTGTCTGATAAAGCTGAAAATTGGCTCATAGGGGTTTTTGACCATGCCAAATCTAATGATAGAGGTCTCATAGTGATTTGAGACACAAAAAATGTAGTTCCATTTGTAGGGTCCATTTTAGGGTGCTAGAGACCATTTTTTTGGAAACCATTCCTTTGTGTTCACTACCTTAGATATGTCGGAATGCAATGAAACTTGGCAGGTGATCTTTTGGGGTGCTTATGACAATCTTGACCAATTCTGGTGCAATTATGAGACTATTGGAATTTTTCACTGTTTTGTAGGCTTTATTGACCTGGTTCCTACCAAGAACCAAGGTGTTGAAAAATACGTTCAAATAGCTTGCCCCACCAATTGTTATGCTTCAAGAGAAGCAAGAAGGATAATCATTTGGAAAGTTTCCTTAGGCTTTTACTTTTTTCCTTCCTAGCCAATAGAACCATGTAAACGTCGAGGAGATTCACGTAATGGTGTAACAAGGTTGCCAAGACGTAGGGATGCACTTTTCGTGGGTCCATACGTAGATAATTTAAGGGAAGAAGAGACTTTTTTGAGGGATCTTATTGAAGTCCTCACCCTCGTGCGAACTGTTTGTGATTCTAAATTTGAGGATTTTGTATGGCCCTCGTCAGTTAGAATCGGGCCCATCTGGGTATTGAGTGCCATGGTGAAGGGCATTATTCCCATTTAGTCTAGGTTCATTGGTTTTCTTTGGTAGTTGTTGTTTGCTACTACACCAGGTTTGATTTTGACGTTCAGAGTACCACTTTGGGTCTAGACTATCGGGTCCAATCAGGGGCAGTTTTAGCCAGTCCTGAAAGTCTAGGTCTGTTGGCTAGGTAAGCTGAAGTCTCTGGCAGGTTCTCCCCTTGCTTTGTCAATTTCTTGTCTTTGTAATGTTTGTTTCTTAGAGTGTAATTGTGACCTCGTGAGAATAATGTTCTTCCTCATGAGACTTGTCTTGCCGTCTTGGCAAGTCTTTTGTCTTTCAAGTTCGTTTGTAACTGTACTCAGACTATCAGAATCTTTTCCTTGAAGCTCATGTTTTTGGGTTCCTGATTTTTATGCCACCAGGGATTTTCTTCTTTTGAGTGAGGATTGAAGCCTCTTGTTGAGGCGAGTGATACATCAACCTGTTCATTGATCCAAGCATCGTTTACAAATTTTCGCTTGGTCTTGGGAAGCAGTGCCGTAGAGATGGTTTTCACTAACTTCTATTTATGGTTTTATCCATGACGTTCTGCTCATGTCCACCCTTTTTATTTCTTGTTCTTGCTCACGATGCCCTTTCGAGTTTTCACCGTGCCCAGATTTTTATTCACAGAACTCTTTTACTCATGGTTTTGTGACCATGCCCGTCCGTCATTTTTACTCATAGCGTTCCCATGTTCAAGTATACATTATGCCTGTTATTCGTTTATCTTTTTTTTTGTGAAGACGTGTTTGAGGTCACGCCTCTGGGACCTATGCGAAACAATTTAACGTCATGTGGCCTGAACATGCACTATGATTTAAGTTCATACAACTGGACCGTGATGGTGATGGATGACAGTCTATGAGGGCCATGGAGTGAGCATGGTGGTGGTTTGGCTCACTTGGGGAGATGGCTCGGGGCTATCTATGAGAGATGGATGATGTATGAAATGTGAGTTGACGATGGTGACCCACTAACTTACAACGAGTATGGGTGGCAGGATGGTTCGCCATTTTGTTAGCATGGGTTAAACTCACTGGGGAATGAGGTATGGTGATGAAATGAATGGACTCACTGAGGAGGTAAAGAAGGTGGTGTGCGCACACTATCAGGTAGGTTAGGAAAGGCGTGCATGAAAGTGCATGTAAAGGAGTATACGCATATGTGGGGACGAGTTTATGGTCATGCCTCTACGACCTGGGCAAAGCAGTTTATTATCATGTCAGCAAGACATGCACTATGGTTTAAGGTCATACAATTGGACCGTGTTTGCTGAGGCTTTTAACATCATGCGGCTAGGACGGGTGTTATAGTTTAAGGTCACACAACTAGACCATGGTTATGTAGTTTAAAGTCATACGACTATGACCATGCAGTTTAAGGTCGTGCAGCATGAACCGAGGCTATGCAGTTTTGGGTCATGCAGCACGTACCGAGGATGTGCAGTTTAGGGTCGTGCAGCATGGACCGAGGCTGTGCAGTTTAGGGTCGTGCAGGGCAGACCGAGGATGTGCATTTTAGGGTCATGCGACATGGATTGAGGCTGTGTAGTTTAGGGTCGTGCAACACGGACCGAGGCTGGGTCGCCATGTAGGTGGAGCTCCATGAGGAATAGGTCTGTGGATGGAGATTTGACTCCCTGGGGATAAAATGGTTAAGACCGTTCACCAACAGAAGGCTTAGATGGAAATGGTGACCTGATGAAGGCTGATCAATAGAGGTAAACTTCACTAGGGTTTAAAGGAGGTAAGCGTACTCTTTGGAGAATTGGCTTATGAAGATAACCTGACTCCTGGGGGATAAGATACTTTGGTATGTAACAGATCCACTGGGGATTGTAGGGGTAAGCATGACTCTAACTCCACTGAGGATAATGGGCTGCAGTATGGGTGTGACTTCCACTTGGGGATGAGGGACAACTCCTAACTTCATTTGGGAAGTCACGGTTTGGGTGCAACGACCCTTGTGTAACTCCATTGGGGATGACACATCATGGCTTGGGTGCAACTTCACTAGGGATAGTGGTAGGGAATACACTGCTTGAAATACGGTCGGCGCCATGTGTAGCGCTTATGGTCTATTGCGAGTATTCAATCGACGCTGAGTTCTCACAACATAACGGGCATTGGGTTGTTAAAGATCAACCCGTGATGTTATCTGAAGTTAATTGGTGTTGAGTTAACCGACGCTAGGGTTGTTTTGGGAAACACACTTGGCGTTAAGTCAACCGGCACTCACCCGGGGCTAAGTCAACCAGCGCTAGGGTTGGATTTGGGAACTCACTCGGCACTAAGGCAATCGGAACTAGGGTCATATTCGGAAACTCACCCGGCGCTAAGTCAATCAGCGCTGGGGATGAGAGTTACCTCGGGCCTCTGGTCGAGGCCTGACTCGGCTTGTCGTTGCTTGGCTTCCTTTGGACACAATTGAAATTCTGAGTTTGTGAAGGGCATTTGAAGGCAGCGTAGTTTATATAAAGGCGTAAAATCTCGTTTTCCCTTATTTTTCACCAAGGGTAAAAACTTGAGCAACAACTTTCTTTAAAAGTGAGGAGAGGGTGTGCTCAGTTGAAGTTTTGGCAAGCAGTAAGACATCAGCAGGAGTTTTACAGGGAATATTCTTCGGTAAACAACAGGATTTCGGTAAGGGTCTTGCAGAGAGAAACTTCAACGTGTGGACTTTGCCCAGAATTGGCGAAGTTGTAGAGAGAGTAGCAGGGAAAGGAGAATCCTCCGGGAAGTTTTCCACGAAAGAGAGGAAATTTCGGGTGCAGTTTTCCTTTTTGGTATGGATTTTTAGGGGTTTCATGGTGATTGTGAAAGTTTTTCGGCACTGTCCGTGGGGTTGCAGAAGTTTTTGAGAACTTAGGGGAAGTTTGCAGGAGTTTTTCAGTGAGGTTTTGGTGACAATCAAGCCAAAAACATGGGCGGGAAATTTTTTCAGTGTGTTTCTGACCTTATAGGAAGAGTTTTGCCAAGAGACGAACGATCACAGGAGGTGGGCCGTCCGATTGTAGGACGTGAACCATCGTGGGGAAGGCCTACGGTTGGTGGTAGTTTGGCCTATATCCTTGGAAATCGTGTGACCATTAAGGAGGTGTGAAAAGTTCAAGTTTTGAAAAATGAGGAGTCTCGAGAGGCGAATAGTTGCGACAGAGCCGACGCTAACAGAAGTGCAACTTACGCTGAGGCAAATGGCGCTGATGGTTTGGAGTGCCGACACAACCGGTGCTGAACCTCAAGAAAGGAAACCCGGGCAAGGAGCACAACCGGCGCTGGCCTTCGGAGATCACAACCGGTGCTGGCTTCAGTCGATGCTCGTCAGCATATGTGGCTTATTACGATGCAAAGAAAGATTCTTACGTATGGCGGTAGGTCACGTGCGAGGTTCGCGACGCTCGATGATGAGCTATGTACGGCGATGTTCATGGGCCGGCAAAAAGTGGCGAAGGATGGGGGGTGGCTTGTGGTACCTGTTGGAAGCCAAATCTTCCATGACAAAAGTGAGGTCCATGTTGTTATGTGGAAGGGCATGCTTTCCTTCATAGGCCAGCTCCTCGACAGGGCAGCCCCTCTTGTATGTTTGATATACACGTCGAATGGATCCTACGTCGTATGTTCAACATACACGTCAGATGAGGTATCTGGCTTGTATGTTTGACATACACGTCAGATGGACTGAGGCTAACTTATTGGAGTGGATTTGCTTTGTCTTTTGGTCTGTAACCATCCTCTTACTCGTCAGATGAAATAAAGCTAACTCTCCAAGTGGTTTCGCTTCTTCTTCATGAGAAGGGCCTTTCTTTGGCGTGTTTGTTTCTTCTTCATGAGAAGGGCCTTCCTTTCATGGGACATTTGTTTTGGCCTGTAACCGTCCTCTTACTCTCAGATGCAAGAGCAAGAGTACAAGTTTTGGCTTGTAACCGTCCTCTTATCCTCGGACGCAAGAGATGTGTAACCTCCCTAGTAATGGGTTCGTGTAACTCATTTTTATTGCAATAAAAAGAAAGTTAGCATTTTGTTTGGACTATCTTGCTTGTTTTCGGGTTGAGTCCCTTTCTTTGAATACTCATCACAGATAGTACTTCTTTAAGTATCACCCGTTGATAGGGGGCATCGCCTCCTTTCCATCAGGATGTGCCAATATGTAGGCTCCATTGGGCGAGACCTTTTTGACTATAAAGGGACCATCCCACTTAGGCTCAAACATCCCTTTACACTGGCCATGCGTAACAATAGGCCTCTTGACAGCTAAAACTAGATCACCACGGGTGAGCGAGCAGATCTTGACAGACTTGTCAAATGCCCTCTTCATGCTCCCTTGGTTGACTTCAAGGTTCTGCTAAGCCTCTAGCCTCTTTCCATCGAGTACATCCAATTCTTGATATCGAAGTTTGACACTCTCCTCTTCGGCTATTCTTTGGTGAATAGCAACTCGCAATGAAGGAATTTGTATTTCAAGAGGTAAAACTGCTTCACCCCCATAGACCAAAGAATAAGGAGTGGAATCAGTAGCATTTCACGTAGTAGTAGGATAAACCCACAGTGCTTCGAGAAGCTTCTCATGCTAATTCTTCCTTGTTTTTTTATACTGAGACATTGCATAGAGTCTTATCGCAAACCTCAGCTAATCCATTCGCCCAAGGGGGGTACATAGTCGAGTACGTCCATTCGAAACCACAATGGTTAACTAAGAGATCAATGTGATGACTCCTAAATTGAGGGTCGTTGTCAGATATGATCCCGTCGGGCACTGCGAAGCGATAGATGATATGATGTCGAACGAAGTAGGCTATTGCCGTCCCAGGAACCTGCTTAAGGGGGACTGCTTCAGCCCACTTAGAGAAGTAATCTGTTGCAGCTAGGATAAAAACATGGCCCATTGCGGAAGGGGGGTCAATAGGCTCTACGATGTCCATTCCCCATTGTGAGAAGGGCCATGATGCAACCGTTGGGTGTAAGGGCTCTAGAGGCTGGTGAACCAGGCTAGAGTGTATTTGGCATACTTGACACTTTTTAGCATAGCTTAAGGAATCAGCTATCATGGAAGGCCAATAGAATCCCAACCTGTGTATTCGTTCATAGAGTTTAGGACTGGACTGGTGTAGTCCACAGATGCTTGGGTGGACTTCTTCTAACACTTTATTTGCTCCTTGGATGTCGACGCATCTTAGAAGAATGTTGTCAAATGACTGTTTGAAGAGAGCATCTCCCTCAAGGAGGGTATACTTGGTAGACATTCGTCGTATGCTGTGGCGTTCGGTACGATCTTCCGGGAGCCTTCCATGCTTTAAGAAATTGGTGATGGGTCCTCTCCAATCTTTTACTTGCTCAATTTTTACACACATTGGGTCAAAGAATCTTGTTCTTGATTTCGACCTTTAGCTGGTTGACTCTGTGCTATTTCTTGTTCAGTCTTGATTACTTCTTTGGCTGACAGAAGCGTTCCAAATGGATAAGGAGGGTACTCGGGTAAAATATTTCTCGTCATCCACATCGACCTCGGTTCATAGTTTGATGTGTCTCCATTCTGCCACTCAAATAAGCATGAGCGCTGATGAGGATAATTGAATTGTAGCACTGAGTTTCGTAAGTGCGTCAACTTGTGAGTTTAACCTTTTAAGGATGTGACTCAGGGATACGTCCTCAAACTGGACCATATACGAGTTTGCAGTATCGTGATAACGCTTGAGAGTCTTTTCTCACATTATAAATCCCTTTGAGCTGTTAGATAACCAACTCAGAGTCGCCATAGATCTTGAGCTGCTCTAAGTCGAGGTCGAAAGCTATCTCCAGTCCGATTATAAGGGCCTAATATTCTGCCTCATTATGAGAACCGGCTTGAGCCAGAGAGAAAGAAAGTGGGAGTATTCCTCCTCTTGGACTTAGGAATACTTCTCTGGCACCTCCTCGATTTGATTGGAAGGCTCCGTCGAAGTACAATTCCCACACAAGAGCAAGGTCAGCATAGAATACTTCTACATCAGGGAAGTCGTTTGATAGAGGAGATTCTACCGGTACAAGGTGTGCTGCGCGAAAGTCAGCCAAGGCCTGGCCCTTGATGGCCTTTTGTGGGACATACGTGATGTCGAACTCCATCAACAATAGTGCCCACTTAGCCAGGTGTCCCGACAAGCATGGGCATGTCATAAGAAACTTTACAGGATCAGCCTTCGATATAAGTTTCGCTTCATGACCGAGCAAATAATGGTGGAGGTTTTGTACTCTGATGATCAGTGCTAGACACATTTTCTCAATAGGTGGATAATTCTTTTTAGCCCCTTGCATCCTGCGACTGAGGTAATATAACATGGTTTCTTTTCCTTCTTCATTGTTTTGTGCCAACAATACTCCGAGGGATTCGCCTAAAGTTGTCACATATAGAATGAGGGGTCTTCCCAATACTGGTGTCGAGAGTACTAGAGGATTGCGTAAATAATGCTTGATGTCGTCAGGGGATTCCTGACATGCTTCATCCCAGATGAATGGGGTATCTTTCTTTAGCAGGTGTGTAAAGGGTTTACAGTGACCTGAGAGGTTGGAGATGAACCTACGAATGTAGGCCAGTTGCTCTTGGAGGGAGCATAGTACTCGAAGCGTCATCGGTGACGACATTTCCTAGATTGCTTTGATTTTGACTGGCTCGACTTCAAGCCCTCGATGTCTTACTATGCACCCGAATAATTTTCCAGAACACACGCCAAAAGAGCATTTCAGTAGGTTCATTTTAAGTTGATGAAGAAGCAAACGCTTGAATACCTTCTCAAGGTCTCCCATGCGAGCATCTGCCTCTTCAGATTTTACCACCAAATCGCCTACATAACAATCCAATTCTTTGTGCATCATGTCTTTGAAAATGGTCATCGTTGCTCTCTGGTATGTGGTGCTAGCATTCTTTAATCGAAAAGGCATCATTGTGTAACAGAAGACCCCTTTTAGAGTTAAGAATGCAGTGGCCTCTTCATCTTCAGGCGCCATCCTTATCTGCTTGTAGCCGGAGTATTCGTCCATGAAGGAAAAGGTTTGACAGTGAGCGGTAGAGTCAAAGGAGCATCTCGGTGAATGGCAATAGGAAGTCATCCTTGGCACAAGCGGTATTCAAATCGTGAAAGTCAATACACACCCTGATTTTGCCATTCTTCTTCTTGACTCAAACAACATTTGCTAACAATTTCCGGTACTTGACATCGCGAATAAAGCCTGCTTGTTTGAGTTTGGTCATCTCGATGTCTATCTGCACCTTGAGGTCAGGCTTGAACCTTCTCGATTTCTGTTTGATGGGTTTTATAGTCGGATCGATGCCGAGATGGTGGACAGCTACTTGAGGGTCTAAGCCGGGCATCTCATGATAATGCCAAGCAAAGACGTTACGGTTTGCTCGCAAGAATGTAATGAAATGCTCTTTCTCTTTTGAAGACATATTCGTTGAAATGAAAGTGGGTCTGGGATCTGCTTTGTCTCCGAGATTTATTTCTTTGAGTTCGTTAGCTATGGCCTGACCACCTTCTCCCCATTCGTTTGGGGCCTCTTGGAACTCTTCATCATTATTTTTAGAAGTCTTTTTCATCAACCTCAAGCGCAGAGACCCATGACCCTGACATATCTGCTTCTAATAGGGTTCCAGAGCATGTCATGATTTATGCGCCTTTCTCAGATCGAGGGATAGAAGGGTCGACCTCAAACATGGGAAGCCAATCAAGCTGCAAGAGCGTGTTTTGGGAAAGGTTGGGCATGAAGTGTCCTCGTATGAATCACACGGCCCTTACGCAGATGTGTGTAGTGCTTGCTCCGCAGTGACTTGTGCTTCATAGACTTGTACCATATGGCAAGCCTCTTGAGAATAAAACCTTTGCCCCCTTGATTCTCTCAGCCTCTGCTTGAAGTCAAGCTCAGGGGGCCACTGGGGTTTCTTTAGCTTCGACTTCTTGTGCTTCTTTGAAGAAGGTGGCTCTACCTTGGCTTTAGCTTCCAGGGCATCAGCAATTGTTAAGAATCCTGCTGCCTGTGCGAGGGTCTTTCTCAATTGTTTCTGCTGCGTCCTGGTTATATTGGATCCCTCAAGTTCTCTATCGAGAGAATTGAAGTCTAGACATATCAAGGTTGTACCTGCAGGAGACATAAACAAGGAAGAATGAGAAGTAGGAGAAGAAGGAGGAGTAGGGAGACTTTTAAGGTCGTTCTCCTCATCAAACCGATCTGGGCAACTTTTTACTTCATCACTGGAGTTGAACAAGTGTAGGGGATCTTTTAGGTCTTCCCTTGCTTAGACCGTTGAGGAGTGCTTTTAACGTCGTCACCCTCATTGGACGTGCAGGGGATCTTTTAGGTCTTTCCCTTGCTTAGACCGTTGGGGAGTGCTTTTAACGTCGTCACCCTCATTAGACATGTGCTGAGTGGGAGATGAGACGGGAGCATCCTCTTGACAGGATCAAGAAGGAAAAAGGATTGCGCCAGGGATGAAGTTCAGCAAGGTTGGCAACGGGGGAAGGGGCCTAAAAAATTCCTGATCGACTACGGGTTGAATGGTCTTGTTCCTTCAACGAGCAGCCCTTGGTCCCCATCTCTTTCTGGTTTTTTAACGTGATGTCTGATTCATCTGGCTAGGGTGGCAAACCACTCTAGCTTGGCGAATTGTTTCTTGTATTAAGGACTTGAGTCTGCTTCGACCATGGTAGGTTATCCATGGCTAGAAATCCAAGGGTTCCGCAGAGTTTGAGTCGTTGATAGGAAGGTCTGGGTTTTTGAGATCTTCTTGCCCTGATGGAGAATGATTTGGAGATCAGTTACACGGAGATTGTAAAATTCGTGACACTCCCGTATCTTCTCTATGAATATATCAAGGAAAGTCATGCATTCGGACAAATAATGACCTCTTATCTGATGGAATGGACACCAATGATCTTCAGTTCCTTAGCAAGGTGGTGGGGTTGCCTTGCCTGCTTCGGTGTGATTATGCCTTTCTGAAGCATTATATTGAAGAAAGCGTGGACGACATCAGGTATTTCGTCTTCCTCTTGAATGGTTATGACATGGGAGACCTCAGCTGCCCCAAAGGCCTTCTTCAAATCTTCAAGCTTTATCTAACCTTTCAAAATGAGGGCCTCAATAATATCCTTTAGCGTGTAGCAGTCATCTATGGGATGATTCATCCTTCGATTGTAGGCACAATAATTCACCTGAGTGTCAAGGCAGATTCCTCAGGGAACTTGGTTTCTAGAAGCTGAATTATATTCTGCTCCAATAGTAATCGGAACAGTGCAGGGATCCATTCCTTCTCGAAGGGATAGACCTTGTTCCTATGTCTGACGAAATAATCACCCCGATGGTGGAGGTACCCGATTATACGAAGGTCATTGCTTGCAGTTTGGGGTGTTACTGTTATCGCGGTTACCCTTTAGAGAGGTCCAAATTTTGGGAGAGAGCCTTCTTTGAATCAATGACCAGAACAGCTGCACTGATTACCCTCTTTTGTTGGCTGCCCTGGTTGTTTGCTGAACTTGTAGATGGTTTTCATGTCCCACCATGATGGCGTGACAAACTTTCTATGAGAACTAATTTAGAGATCAACTCTGACATGGAGGTCGGATTGGAGGCCTCAACATGTTGAGCGATTTTAGGTGGCATGTTCCGCAAGCAAGTCTGAACTGCTTCCTTCTCAGGCATAGGATTAGGATGACGAGAAGCCAAGTTTCTCCATCTTGATATGAACTTATCCACGGGTTCATTTGGTTCTTGAGTCAGGGTGAGAAGTTTGATAGTTTGAACCTCTCTCTCGACCTCATAGTAGTGTTGATAGAGCAATTTCTCCATCTCCTCCCATGTATGCATGGAGTTTGGAGGAAGTCAAGCATATCATTGAAATGCCGGGTCATTGAGGGTCTCAATGAATTGTCGGAGAAGAAGTCTCCCATCGGCCACTGTTTCACGACATGCCGCTTGGAAGTGGGCAATATGCTGGTTCGGGAAGGTGGTTCCACTGAATAAGGGAAACTTCCCTTTCTTATAGTCTGAGGGGAACGAGACTTGATCAATATAGGAAGGATCTGGTCTTTGATAAGGCGTCGCAACATGTCCTCAAACTTATTTATACGATCCTCCTACACATCATTGGGCTCACTTACGACCATTACTCTGACCGTTTCTCTAGGGAGATCAATGTTAGTGGCAGCTAAAGGCTTGCGAGCTTGACAGGTCAGACATGGTAGATCAGTCCGTAAGGGGTCAGCATGCCCTGACTGAACTTGACTCCTGTATGCGGATTGCGTTTGGATCGGTTCTTGACGATCTTGGGACCATGGCTGGTGAGTGGATGAGTCTTCTTATGTGACAGTAACCACAACATTGGGCTCATGGAGCACTTCTACAGGTTTCATTGTCTGAAGGGAATAGCAGGGATTCAGGTGAAGAGGTTCATCAAAATTGACGATTTTGACTACCTTGGTCACCTCCTTAGTAGAAATTCGTACACCTCCATCGCATTTAGCCTTGAGGTTTTGATGGACTTCGCGCCAAAACTGCGATCTAGGCTGTGGCAGGTCAACTCTTTTCACACAGGAGAGAGCTATCTTCATCAGATGCGGTAATGGATGAGGGCTAGGAACTTGAGTCATCTTGGGCCGGGGAAGATGAAGGACTTGATCTTCCATGACGTCCATGCCTCGAGCTTTCTTATGAGGTTTAGAGACATGACCTAAGTGATAGAGCTAGTTCAGGATGGTACTCTTGGGGAAAACCTTTGAGTACCAAGGCTGAAGGTTCTTACTTGATGGAGAAGGAGTAGGCAGGATCAGGGTTGACTCATGAGGAGGCATGAGTTGAGGACGAGGGGATGGTTGAGATGGTGACACATGTGCTTCCTTCAAAGAAGGATCCCGAGGGACTTGGGGGTCCACCTGTGCTCGTAAAGGTGATCTGGCCTTAGGAGGCCGAGAATTACTTGTAGGTGTCTGTCAGAGAACGGGTACAAACTTGCCCCTTACAGAGTGCACTTGTGTGTGCATAGTAGGAGGATGAAGAGGTCGTCTCCAGTGTATTCAGGTTGACGTAATAACACTATTTCCCCAAGCAGTGAGATGCATATGAGTAGCGTGCGCAGGACCTAGCTTTGGAAGGCTCGACCTTGGACACGGACTTGAGGTAACAGAAGGGTTGCCCCGAGGTGTGGCTCGAGTAGGTGACCCACGAGCCTTGTGTTATGTGTGAGGGATGGAGATCGTGGGGTTTCTGCCTCGAAGTTTTGAGCCGCTAGGGATAGAAACCAATGGTGCAGAAATGTGGGAGGTAGCCTTATGGCAACCCACATGAGCAATGGCAATTTGCTTGCCTTTTGCAGAAAGGGATTGGGTAGCCTTCAAGCGTACCTCATGAACTCGACTGGCAAGTGACTTGTCAGTGGCTGGGTGTATGCTGTGTGGGGCAACATAAGTGCTGCCCATGCAGGGCACCTTGGTGGAGTTTCCACCAGAGCGAAGCGATGGGGAGACCTTCATGTCCCTCCTCATACCAGTCCAGGTTAAGACCTGGGAGCTAGACAAGGGGTCTTTGCTTAGGAGGATGGTCGGGAACGAAGTCGAAGGACCTTGTTCCCTAGGGACACTCTCGAATAAGGGGATAAGAAAATCCCTGATCCGGATAAATGGGTTACAGAATCCAGCAGCCATAAGTGAACATGAAAAGAGAATGAAAGCAGATAATAAAAGAAGAGACTAGTGAAACAAGAATGATCTGACTAAGGGGTAGTAAGTCCCCAATGGAGTCACTAAGCTGGTTAGGTGCCTCGATCTCGCCCTCCAGATCTTGGCGAATCGGGCGGAGCACATCTCGGGTTTCAGGAGAGACCCGGGACATTTATAAGATTGCTCTCCCGGGAACCTCATTCGAAAACAGGGGTGGGTGTTACCAACTGGTGAGAGAGGAATTTTAAATGTGGGTTCGGGACTTACTCTGGCTGACTCGCGTGGGTGCTCTTTTAGATCACGAAGAAGCCCCACAGTAATAAAACTGGTTCAGAATCACCTCCCTTGGCTCGTATTCTTCTTATTTTCTGCTTTTCTACAATCACACACGTATATGGCAAAAGTTATGGAATAGGTGGGTCAAACCTCACCCTTTCCTCTCTGATGAATGTAGCTAAGCATGCGCATTCAAAAAGAAGAAAGAAAGATGGGGGGAGAGAAGAATTTGACCAAGCAAGAGGATCAAAGTAGTAACTAGGCTGGTTGATAATTGGCCTAACATCGTAGCCAAATGGGCTCGGTAACATAGACCGGCTCACGGGATCACCACTAGATGTTATTATCAATATCGACCAGCTAAGCATGATGGTCGGTCTGTCGTGGCAATAAAGCAGCCTAAGTGATCCTTGTGCAACAACATTACAGCTATACGACAGGCTTGTCATGAGATGCTAACCTCAATCCCTCTTGGTCGAATGCAAGAGTAGCAGAGGAATGGTTTGAAGAGAAGAAGGGAATAAACAGAAGGAGAGAAAAGAAGGAAGAGAGGAGGAAGAAGAAAGGAGAGAAGATGCAGTCAGCACCAGACATTGCTCGCTGTTTCAGGAGATGAGAGAGGGAGAAAGTTGTCAACGCTAAGCCTCGTCAACTGATAGAAGAAGAGGGAGAGAACCAGTCTGCGCGAGGTCTCATCGACTGATAGAGGAAGAGAGAGAAAACCAATCGGCACAAGGTCTTACCGACTTACAGAGAGAGAGAGAGGAATCCAATAGTTGTTAGGTCTCATCGACTGATAAAGGAAGAGAGAAACCAGTTGGTGCTAGGTCTCGCCGACTAATAGAGGAAGAGAGAGAGCCCTGTCGGTGCTAGGTCTCGCAGATTGACAGAGAAAGAGAGAGAAAAGCGGTCGGCGTGAGGTCTCACCGACTGACAGAGGCAGACAAAGAAACCCCAGTCGGCGCTAGGTCTCACCAACTAACAAAGTGAGAGAGAGAATGGGCCTCGAAAGTTACTGCCCATGACTGTGAAAACAACCACCTTTAATGTTGTTTTGGTGCTGTGAGGCCACATGGGAATAGTGCGTGGCCCCCCTTGTTTCACTGTTTTGCTCATATCTTTGTCTTAGAGTGTGCAATTAACCCGAAACTTGGCTCATAGGATTTTTCGACCGTGCTAGATCTAATGGCAATGGTATCGAAGGGATTTGAGACACTTAAAATGTAGTTCCAGTTGTAGGGTTTGTTTCAGGGTGCTAGAGACCATTTTTTCGAAAACTGTTCCTTTGTGTTCACTGCCTTAGACATGTCGAAATGCGACAAACTTGGCAGGTGGTATTTTGGAGTGCTGATGAATATATTGACCAATTCTGGTGCCATTCTAAGACTGTCAGGAATTTTCACTATTTTGTAGGCTTTATTGAGCTGCTTCCTACCAGGGACCATGGTGTTGAAAAATACGTTCAAACAGAGCCCACAAGAGAGCTCGAGGCAAAGACCTGATGGAAGATCAAGTCCTTCATCCTCCCAGGCCCAGGTTAACTCCAGCCCCTAGGCCTCATCCTTTGTTGCACCTGATGGAGACACCTCTCTCTTGTGCAAGAAGAGCCGACCAGCCGCAGTCCCTAGCATAGTTTTGACACGAGGTACATCAACTGCTCAAAGCTAAACATAATAGGGGTCTACAAATTCTGACTAGGGAAGTGACAGGGGGGGTCTGTGCAACCAGCTTCGATGGCCCTCTTCGCTTGAATCCCTTTTACCCTCTTCAGATGACGAAGCTTGAAGAAAAAGACCATGACCCTGCATTGTGGTTAGTGTTCTAGAAAAGCACCCAGCCAATAAGCAGCCACGGTCTCAAGACCATTGAGAACCTGTCCTCATGCGATCAGCATACAAGAGTCGAGTCCAGTCGGGGCATGCTGACCCCTTGCTGACCTACTTGACGCGTGCGACCCGTCAAGTTCGCAAGCCCTCAAATGCAATTAAGGGTGACCTCCCTAGAGAAACAGTCAATGTGATGGTTATCAACGAACCTGACTTGCAAGAAGAGTGCTTGACCAAGTTTGAAGATATGGTACGCACAATGATGGAGAAGATTGATCGTATAGATGCCGCACGACAATTTGCTAACCATGAGGTCAATTCCCACCACTCAGATGCCGCACCTCCAAGGCAGCCCCTTCCCTTTGCCTCACAGGACGATTCTGTCCCTCACCCTGCCTCGCAGGCAGACATTGATCCTATGGTAACCCATAGCTTAAAGAGCAAACGAATTATGGGGATACAAGGTGCAACGAGTGATCAAAGGCCACACCCTTCGTACATTGACCAGGTCCCATTTCCCTCAGATTACAAGAAAGGGAAGTTTCCCTTATTCAATGGAACCACGTCCCCGAACTAGCATATCGCCAATTCCAAACAGCTTTCCGAGAAACAACAGTTGATGGGAGACTCCTTCTTCATGAGTTTGTTGAAATCCTTGAGGGCCCAGCTTTTCAGTGGTATGCTTGACTTCCCCCAAACTCAACGCATATTTAGGAGGAAATGGATAAATTGTTCTATCAGTGTTTCCATGAAGTCGAGAGAGAGGTTCAAACTATTGAGCTTCTCACCCTGACCCAAGACTCAGATGAGCTCGTGGATCAGTTCATCTTAAGATGGAGAAATTTGGCCGCTAGCCATCCCAATCCCATGGCTGAGAAGGAAGCAGTTCAAACTTGTGTGCGGAACATGCAACCCAAGATTGCTCTACATGTCGAGGCCTCCAATTCAACTTCCATGTCTAAGCTGATCTCTAAATCAGTTGGAATAGAAAGACTATCTTGTGACCACGATGGGTCACAACAATAGCCTACAAGCTCAGAAAACAACCAGGGCAATGCTAACGTGCGAAATAACACTCGGGGTAGCCCACAAAAAGGAGTGTTCAGTGCAATCGTCACAGTCAATGATTTAAAGAAGGCTCATACTGAAACTTTGGACCTCTCCAAAGGGGTAAGCACAACGAAGACACCTCAGGCAGGCAAGCAACAATAGTCATACAATCGAGTACCCCCACCTGCTAACATTAATCGGGATGACTATTGGACCAGGCATAAGAACAAGGTCTACCCCTTTGAGAAGGAATGGGTCCTTGTGCTATTCTGATTATTGTTGGAACAAAACATGACCGAGCTTTCAGAGGCCAAGCTCCCTGAGCAAGCTGGGCTCGATACTCAAGCAAATTACTGTGCCTACCATCGAAGAGTCGGCCACCCCACAGATGACTGCTTCACTCAATCATCGAGGCCTTCATTCAAAAGGGTCAGATCAAGCTTAAAGAGTTAAAGAAGGCATTAGGAGCATCAGAGGCCTCCCATGCAGTAACTATCCAAAAGGAGGACAAAGTCCCCTGTATCATTCATGCTTTCTTTGATATAATGCTTCAGGAAGGCCTAATCACCCCAAAACCGGCGAGGCAGCCTCGATGCCTAGCTCAGGGAACAAAGGACCATTGGTGCCCGTATCATCAATTACGGGGCCACTACCTATGCTAATGCACCAGTTTCCATAGTATAATCGTAAAGAAAATACAGGAATGTCAGGAGTCTTATGACGTCCCAGTAAGTGATCCCCGAGCCACTGCTCCATTGGTGCAAGAGGGCCTACCGACACAAGACTCGCTTAATGATGATTCAATTACTGTTGAACCCTTTACTTCCCAACCATGGATAGTCCACCAAGGGCGAAGTAGACTCAAGTCTTTAAGGCGAGAAGCGGTTCGCCAATCTAGGGCTATTCACAAGCCTAACGAGACAAATCAAGCACCATAGAAAACCAAAAGGAGATGAGCACCAAGGGCTACTCGCTGTAGAAACAAGACTGCTCAACCGCCAGTCGAGTAGGAATTTCTCAAGCCCCTTGCCCCACTCCCAACTTTACGGGACTTTATCCCTAGCACTATCCTCCTTCCTTCTCCATCCCATTAAGAGGATGTCCTCAAGTCCTCTTCTCCTCAGAGCACGTCCGATGAGAGTGACGACGTTAAAAGCACTCCCCAATGGTCTAAGCAAGGGAAAGACCTAAAAGACCCCCTGCATACGTCCAACCTTGGTGATGACATAAAAAGCTGTCCACATCGGTCTAATAAGGGGAATGACCATAAAAGTCTCCCACATTTTGACCCTTCTCCTCCTTACTCTTCTACATCTAATCCTTTCTCTTCTATGTCTTCTGCAGGTACAACCTTCAAATGTCTTGACATCGAAGCTCTTGATAGAGAATTTGAAGGAATCAACATAAGCAGGACGCAATGAAGGTGGTTGAAAAAGAGCCTGGCCCAAGCAGCTAGATTATTAACCGTTGGTGATGCCCTAGCAACTAAAGCCAAGGCAGAGCCATCCTCTTTAAAGAAGCACAAAAGGTCGAAGCCAAAGAAACCCTAGTGGCCCCCTGAGCCCGACCTCTAGCAGAGACTTAGAGAATCAAGGGGCTAGCGCTTTTATCCTCAAGAGGCTTGCCACATGATACAAGTCCATGAAGTATCAGCTGGCATGAGGAAAACACTGTCGACACCTAGGCAAAGACTGGGTGATTCGTACAAGTACACTTCTCGTGTCACAATTGTTGAATTTCACTTTCCTTGTAACTTTCAAGATAAGATCCTGCAACCTGATATGCTTCCCACGTTTGAGGTTGACCCTTCTGCCACTCAATTCAAGAAAGGCGCATAAATCATGACCTACTCTGAAACCCTATTGGAGGCAAAGATGTTAAGGTCGTGGGTCTCCGCACTTGAGGTTGATGAAAAGACATATGGAAACAACGAGGAAGAGTTGTAAGAGGCTCCAGAAGAATGGGAAGAAGGCGGTCAAGCTACTGCTAATGAGCTCAAAGAAATAAATCTAGGAGATGAAGCCACCCTAGGCCTACTTTTATCTCGGCAAATATGTCTCAAAAAGAGAAAGAAAATTTCACTACTTTCTAGCAAGCAAACAGAGTCATTTTGCTTGGCATTACCATGAGATGCCTGGGTTAGTCCCTCAAGTCATCGTTCATCGTCTGGGCATTGATCCGACTATCAAACCCGTCAAACAAAAATCGAGAAGGTTTAGGCCTGACCTTGAGATGCAGATAGACGCCGAGGTGACCAAACTCAGACAAGCAGTCTTCATTTGTGAAGTCAAGTACCCGAAATGGCTAGCAAATGTTGTTTTAGTCAAGAAGAAGAATGGCCAATTCAGGGTTTGTATTGAGTTCCACGACCTCAACACCGCCTGTCCTAGGGATGACTTCCCGTTGCCATTCACCGAGATTCTCATTGACTCTACGGCTCACTATCAACTATTTTCTTTAATGGATGGGTACTCCGAGTATAATCAGATACGGATGGCACCCGAAGATGCGGATGCCACTACGTTCTTAACTCCAAAAGGGGTATTCTGTTACACAATGATGCCTTTTGGATTAAAGAATTCTGGTGCCACATACCAGTGATCAATGACGATCATCTTCAAAGATATGATGCACAAAGAGGTGGAGTGTTATGTACATGACTTGGTGGTAAAATTCACAGAGAATGATGCTCACATTAGAGACCTTGAAAAGTTATTCGAGCAACTACGCCTTCATCAACTTAAAATGAACCCGCTGAAATGCGCTTTTGGCTTGCGTTCAGGAATGTTCTTGGGGTTCATTGTCAGACATCGAGAGCATAAAGTTGAGCCAGTCAAGGTCAAGGCGATTCAATAAATTCCATCACCAACTACATTGTGAGAACTATGCTCTCTTCAAGGGCAACTGTCTTACATCTACAGGTTCATCTCAAATCTCTCAGATCACTGTAAACCCTTCACACACTTGTAAAAGAAGGATATCCCATTCATCTGGGATGAAGCATGTCAGGTAGCTCTTGATGACATCAAATAATATTTACTCAACCCTCCAGTGCTCTCTATACTACTGTTGGGAAAACCTATCATTCTATATGTGATTGCTTTGGACGAGTCACTCGAGATATTGTTGGCATAAAACAATGATGAGGGAAAAGAGACTGCACTGTACTATCTCAGCCGCAGGATGCAAGGGGCTGAGAAGAATTATCTCCATATAGAGAAGATGTGTTTAGCCTTGATCTTTGCAGTACAAAAGCTCCGCGACTACGTACTTGGTCATGAAGTAAAACTTATAACAAAAGCAGAAAATGTAAAGTTTATCATGACACACCCATGCCTGTCAGGACGTCTTGCTAAGTGGGTATTACTACTGATGGAATTTGACATTACATATATCCCACAAAAGCCCATCAAGGGCCAAGCCCTGGCTGATTTTCTCGCAACACACCTCGTGTCGACGGAATCTTCGTTATCAAGCGACCTCCATGATGAAGAAGTATTTTGTGCAGAGCTTACTCATGCGTGGGAATTGTACCTCGATGGAGCCTTTCAATCGGACTAAGGAGACGCCAAAGTGGTATTCCTAACCCCGAAAGGAGGAGTATTGCTACTTTCTTTCTCTCTCAACGAGGCCGGTTCCCATAATGAGGCAAAATATCAGGCCCTTATAATTGGACTGGACATAGCTTTTGATCTAGACTTGGAGCAGCTCAAGATCTATGGCTACTCTAAGTTAGTTATTCGCCAGTTCAAAGAAATATATGACGTGAGCAAAGACACTCTCAAGCCTTATCACGATACTGCAAAATAATATATGGACCAGCTTGACGACGTATGCTTGAGTCACATCCCCAGGAGGCTAAACTAGTAGGCTGATGAACTTGTAAAACTCAGGGCAAGATGTCACGACCCTGGCCCCTGGTCCCTACTGTACACATCGGAGGGTAGCAGGGTATGGGTTTGTGATCAAAAGGTAGTGAACACGACCCAAGATAGAGTGGCGCATTAATTTGATAAAGCGGTAACTAAAGCAAACCAAGAAAGTCAAGATACTCCAACACGAAGCCCAACAACTAGGCAAAAGGAGAACTAAGGATTAATATCATTACATAAGCATCCCTAAGTGGTACATCAATTCCAGGAACAGAAGGCCCAAAATTACAAAAAGATAGTAAGCTCCAAAAAAAAAAACAACTCAGAACTTGGCCCACAGCCAAAAAAACACAAACAAGAAAAAGGTCTTCCTCCGAGGTACAATCCTTAGTCGACCAGTTCGATGTCCCCCAACCGACAGTTCTTTAACATGTAGTTTCTACTCTACAAGGATGGAAAAGGATGAGTGAGCTGTAAAGCCCAATAAGAGGATCTAGATGTTATGTATCCATAACATATCTATTTTTGTATTATAAAGAATTATTTTATTTATAAACTATCATAATGGAAAAAGGATCCTGCTAGCAATTTTACCAATATATTTTTCACATATGGCATAAATCGTATCAGGATTATCATAAAAATCAATATCACTTCCCGCATTCACAGTCACAAATTTAATTACTAACCACTCACTCCTTAAATTCCCCTATTCCCAAAGTAGAAGCCCTCTTCATCAGGCCAAGCTAATCCCATTGTTTAGGACTTCTACCATCACCCAAGAGAGAGGGCAATGACAATAAGTGTCCCATTCAGTAATTCCCTCACACTCACACACGCAGTCCCCAACGCGCTTTGGGGCTTTTGATAGGCACTTGCCTTGCAAGGCACATGTCACTGTTTTCTCTATATAATACACTGAATTTCGGGGGGTGCGACCCACCCATTATACATTCTACTTAACTCCCCTCCTATCATATAGGGAGTTAGGCTACATTTTTTACCTTGATCTCTTGTCGAACCAATTCATACCACCACGAGTAACCCATGCGTGGCGTTAATGAATCACTTCACTACAATGGAGGGTCGTGCTTGAGGCATGCCATCAAGTCACTTTTCACTTAGCACTCATCACTATGGCACTTAAGGCTTCTCACATTACTAACACATAGAATCTCATCATTACTTAGCGCTCATAAGAGGGCATGCACATTTCGCCCAAGTACATCACATGATAGTCATGGTATATCATTCATACTTAACACAGGAATTATTCATGACACTTATTGAATAACATTCTCATCCATCACTTGTATATCACATAACATTCAATGAATAACATTCTTACTCATTACTTTAATATCACATAACATTCAATAAATAGCATTCTCACTCTTTTCTTTAATATCACATAACATTCAATAAATAGCATTCTCTCTCATTACTTTTGCATGCACAATTTCTGGAAAGTTCTACTCATAGTGACGTGTTTTCACATTTAGTCTTGAACATTCAATTCAAGAAGAATTTCAATAAGTCCTCAACATGTGATTTCAAGCTCACCCATAAATATTTAAAATTAATGTGTTTTGGAAGAAAATAGGCATCATTTGGTTGTTTAAAACGGATGACCACAGAAACATTAACTCCACAATTTATTATAGCTGCCTACAGTAACCTATCGGCATAATTGAGAATATAGGCTCTTTTTTAGGAATAATTTGGACATAGTTTTAACATTAACATTAAAGTGGGCACACACACCGTTCAAATGGAGGTGGTTTGAATGAATTTCTATACTAGTTGGTCATTCAAAAGTTTGGTGCAAGGTAGATGGAAGTGGCTGGAAATCTGCTGTTTGTGAAACAATGACATTGCCTTACATTTTGAAGTATAAAACTTAACATGTGCAAAATCTCGCAATGCCATAAGAAAGAAAGTTGTAGTAGACACACATAGATTTCATGCAAGACTAATTTGAGCTCATTTAGACCTCATTTTTTCACTTAACCATTGAATATAAAAGTGGTTATAGTTCCTGGAAATTTTATTTTTCCCCTTTACTTTATTAAACTCTTCATATAGGCATAATCACAAACCATTCGCAGCCATGACTTTCAACTCACAGTTGCTAAACAATCACCAACAGCTCTATCTAAACTAAATTTTTAGGAATATTGGCAAGCATCAACACCATTCACAATGGTTACACAACAATGACTTCTGGCATACAATTTCATGGTTCCAACTTCATTCTCACATATCAATACATTACATTATGCACAAAGTATTCATGGCACACACGTCTAAATCCTCTTACCTAATAAGAAACAGTGCCCCTAACTCCTTCTTACACCGTCTCCTCAAGCTTCCACGGTGAGCTCTAATGGAGTAGTGGGTAGAGAACTTAAGAGTTTACCCTAGAGAGAGAGAGAAAATATACCTATCACCTCATAAAGGAGGTGTCAAATTTATATGAAATGGGCTTACTTAGATGCCATGCCACCTAATGAGAAGTAAAAGTAAGAGAAAGATGATAGTGGATCGAATGTCCACTTTATAAAAATAAACCCTCAATTGTTATGCAATGCTATATTAACAAGGGTGTGACCATTTTTAAGGACTAACTTATTTAATAATAATATCACATTATTTATCGTTAATAATATAAAATTAGCAATATATTGATGGTATCTTTTAGAATTATTACTATTATTATTAATTTTATTATTTTCTAGTAGTTTTTTTTAAAAAACAATTTTGGGTCATTACTTCACCCCCCCTAAAAAGGGATTTTGTCATCAAAATCTTACCTTGAATAACTAGGGTGCTTATTTTGAATTTCATCTTTTCATTCCCAAGTTGATTCTCCTGGTGAATGATGTTGCTACAAAACGCGAATTAGAGGGAGTTCTTTGTTACGTAATACTTGTACCCTTCGATTCAAAATCTCTATTGGTTGTTCAATGTAAGACAAGTCTCCTTGGACCGGGATTGGCTTGTACCTTATAATATGGGACGGGTCAGGCAAATATTTCCTTAATAAAGATACGTGGAAAACATCATGAATGTTGGCTAGTTCAGGCGGTAAAGCAAGTTGATAGGCTAAATTCCAAAATTTTTCCAGAATCTCAAAGGGCCCAATGAAATGAGGGCTCAACTTTCCTCACTTTCCAAACCTCATTACGCCCTTCATTGACGACACCCTCAAGAAAACCCGATTGCCCACTTCAAACTTAAGGTCACTTCTTCTGTTATTGGCATAGCGTTTTTGCCGACTTTGAGTTGTCTTGAGCCTTTCCTGAATTAAGGCAATATTTTCTGAGGTCTCTTGAATAATTTTTGGCCCCAAAATCCTTCATTCACCAACTTCATCCCAACAGATAGGGGATCTGCACTTTCTCCAATAGAGGGCTTCGAAAGGTGCCATTTGTATACTAGCTTGGAAGTTGTTATTATAAGAAAATTCTATCAGAGGTACATGGTTATCCCAGCTTCCCTTAGAATCAATTACATAAGCCCGTAACATATCTTCCAGAGTTTGAATGGTTTGCCCTGATTGTCCATCAGTTTGAGAATGGAAAGCAATACTAAAAGTAAGTCTTGTCCCCAAGGCTGACTGTATACTAGTCCAAAACCTCGAAGTGAACCTGGAGTCCCTGCCAGACACTATGTTGGTTGGTATACCATGCAACCTGATTATCTCCTTAATGTACAATCGGGCTAGTTTATCTAAGGTGTAAGTGGTGTAGATTGGTAGAAAGTTTGCAGCCTTAGTCAACCAGTCCACAATGACCCAAATATTGTCATGCCCGTTATTCGTTTTGGGTAAACCCGAGAAAAACTCCATGGTCATATGTTCTCATTTCCATTTGGGCACGAGCAAGGGCTATAGCAACCCAGTAGGCCTCTGGTGCTCAGCTTTTACCTGGTTGCACGTTAAACACTTACAAATAGGGCCACTTCTCTCTTCATGTTGTTCCACCATAATGTTCTTTTAAGATCTTGATACATCTTAGTACTCTTGAGGTGAATGGAATAACGAGAGCGATGTGCTTCCTCTAAAATAGTTCTCTTTATATCCTCGTTCATTGGAACACAGACCCGATTTTTGAATCTTAACAAACCATCACTATTCACAGAGAAATCGTCGTTCTTTCCTAAATCCACTTCTTCCCTAATTTTCAGAAGCTGGGGATCCTTTTCTTGTGTCGAGCGAATTTGTTGGAGGAGTCGGGGTTCTATCCTTATATGAGCAATCATTCTTATCTCATTACCTAAAGGTAAGATTGGACGCCAATTTACCACATCTTCTAACATCTTCATATCTTGAACCATCAAATATGCTATCGATACCAAGGGATTTCTGCTCAGAGCGTCAGCTACGACATTGGTCTTGCCTGAGTGGTAATCAATAGTATAATCATAATCATTTAACAGATCCATCCATCTTCTTTACCTCATATTTAATTCTTTCTCAGAGAAAGATATTTGAGTCTGTTGTGATCGGTAAACATCTTAAATTGGGCCCCATAAAGATAGTGCCTCCAAATTTTTAAAGCAAAACTATTGTCGAAAGTTTCAAATTGTGGGTTGGGTAATTTTGCTCACATGGCTTTAATTGCCGGGAGGAATAGGCAATGACCTTTCCCCTTTGCATGAGTACACCCCCAAGTCCTTTGTGGGAGGCGTTGGTATAGATTACAAAGTCCTCTTCCCTTTAAGTAATGCTAAATCGGGGCTGTGGTCAATCTTTTCTTCAGTTCCTGAAAACTTCCCTCACAATCGGTCGACCATTTGAATTTCACATACAATCGATCGACCATTCGAATTTCACATTCTTCTGGGTCAGGCGAGTCAAAGGAAGTGCTATCTTCGAGAATCCTTCCACAAATCGCCGATAGTATCCTACCAATCCCAGAAAACTCTGGATCTCGAATGTATTAGTCGGTCTTCCCCATTTTAGCACATCTTCAATCTTAGAAGGATCGACAGCAATTCCATCCTTAGAAACGACATGCCCCAGAAAATTGATGCTAGGAAGCCAGAATTCACTCTTACTCAACTTGGCATACAACTTTTTCGACTTTAAGGTTCGAAGGATCATTCTCAAATGTTGTTCATGTTCTTTTGAATTCTTTGAGTACACCAAAGTTTCATCAATGAAGACTACAACAAAATTTTCCAGTGAAGGTCAGAACACTCTATTCATTAAGTCCATGAAGGCAATCTGGGCATTAGTTAAACCAAATGGCATAACCAGAAACTCATAGTCCATACCGAGTTTTAAATGCAGTCTTGGGAATATCTTCTTCCTTGACCCACAATTCGTGATAACCCGATCGAAGATCGATCTTCGAGAATATTTGGGCCCCTTGCAACTGATCAAAAAGATCATCTACCTTGGGCAAAGGGTATTTGTTTTTCACCGTATCCGATTCAATTGCCTGTAGTCGATACAAAGCCTCAAAGATCCACCCTTCTTTCTCACAAACAAGACTAGCATACCCCAAGGTGACACACTAGGTCAGATGAACCCCTTATCCAAGAGTTCTTGTAATTATTCCTTCAATTCTTTTAATTCAACTGGGGCCATCCTATATGGTGCTTTAGAGAGGGGAATTGTATCAAGGGCCATGTCTATTTCAAATTCTATCTCTCTCTTGGGAGGCAAAGAGGTCAATACCACATGGAACACTTCTGAGTATTCCCGTACCACTAGGATGTCTTTTAACTTGGATTGGATACCTCAGTTTTCTACTACATAAGCTAGAAACCCCACACATCTCTTAGCTAGCAGGCAGGAGGCCTGAAGGGCCGAAATAAGGTGTAGAGGGGAAACGTCCGAAATGCCCAAAAAATACAAATCAGGTTGATTAGAGCGCCTAAAGGTCACAACTTTATCATGGTAGTTAACAATAGCCTGATGAGTAGATAACCAATCCATACCCAGAATAACATCAAAATCTTGAATATTTAAGAATATTAAGTTTGCAGGCAAGACACATTCCTTTACCAAAACTTCCCATTGCATAAGTACCTTATCAGTTTTAATAGGGTCTCCCACCGGTGTATACACTATCATAGTATAATCAAGGCATGCAGGCTTAACATTCAGATGACATGTAAAATGTGGTGCAAGAAAAGAATGAGAAGAACTAGGGTCAATCAAAATCCTTGCTTCTTTACCACGAGGTAGACGCCTTGGCCTCCTGCTCCGTCAATGCAAACACCCGACCTTGAGCCTTTGGTCAGTCTTCCAGCTTCACCATGGGGCAATCTCGGATCCTATGGCCAGGCTTGCCACACTTAAGGGACTTATTTAATTTCTTATAACACTTAGCCTCGGTATGATTCCCCAGTCCACAGTAAGTACACATCGGGCATCGATTTTCCCTTTTATTTCCCAATAGAGTTCCCTGAGTTCTCATGTTTCCAGGGTAGGGTCATCCTCTAAAATTTCCCTTCATGGGTAGCCGAACCGACTTCCCAAAATTTCCTGATCGAGCTGGTCTCAACTTTCCTTCCTTCCTTAAGCGATAATATTCGCAATCTCTTTCAACTTTCATTGCCAAGTCTACCAGAGGGGCATACGACTGAAGATTGGCTGTCAACACTCTTCCCTTGATGTCAGGCTGAAGCCCCCTTTCAAATTTACTAGCCTTCCGCGCCTCTGTATTGATAATGTGAGGCGCATAATGAAAGTTTTGTAAACTTGGCAGCGTACTGCTCAATTGTCAACCTCCCTTATTGAAGTTCGATAAATTCAACTTCTTTCCTTTCCCTGACAGATTTAGGAAAATACTTCTCAGTGAATGCTACCAGGAAATTATCCCAAGTGGCTTCAGTTCTTGTTTCCCTCCAAGACTGCTTTACTAGGTTCCAACAGTGTTCAGCCTCTCCTTCTAACATGAAGGCGCCTAGTCTAACTTTTTGCTCCTCTGCACACTGTAGCACCTCAAAAATATTCTCCATTTGCCTCTTCCATCTGTCGGCTTTCTCTACACCCCCATGCCCTGAGAATTCAGGAGGCGCCAACCTCGTGAATCTTTCAATCCACTCGCTATCCACTAGGTTAGGGGCAGGGGTGGGCGGGGCCGGCATATTCTCTTTCATGATCTGGGTCTTGGTTTCGAGTGTCTTAAAGAACTCCCCAAAGGATTCTGTGTTCTCATTGCTAGAGCTCGCGTTATTAGCACGAGTTCTCATCATCTTTCTTCAACCTAGCACAGAAGCACTTAATTACTAATCTATTCATAAACTGCCCTAAGAAGACCTCTAAGACTCCCTAGGCCGAGAATCCTATCGTGGTTGCTTTGATACCAAAACAGTCACGACCCCACCCCCTGGACCCTACCATACACACTCGAGGGTAGCAGGGTACTGGTTCATGATATAAAGGTAGTGAACACCACCCAAGATAGAGTGGCTTATTGATTTGATAAGTGGTAACACAAGAAAACCAGGAAAGTAAAGATACTCCAACATGAAGCCCAACAACTAGGCAAAAGGAGAACTAAGGATTAATATCATTACATAAACATCCTTAAGGGGTACATCAATTCCAGGCACAGAAGGCCCAAAATTACACAAAGATAGTAAGTTCCAAAAGAAAACCAACTCAGAACATGACCCACAGCCAAAAAAACAAATGTAAGCAAAAGGTCTTCCTCCCAAGTACAAGCCTTGGTAGACCAGATCGATGACCCCCAACCGACAGTTCTTTAACCAGCAGTTTCTACTCTATAAGGATGGAAAAGGAGGAGTGAGCTATAAATCCCAATAAGAGGATATAGAAGTTACGTATCCAAAACATATCTATTTTTGTATTATAAAGAATTCATTTGTTTATAAATGATCATAATGGAAAAAGCATCCTGCTAGCAATTTTACTAATACGTTTATCACATATGGCATAACTCGTATCATGATTATCAAAAAAATAAATATCACTCCTCACATTCACATTCACAAATTAAATTATTAACCACTCACTCCTTAGATTCACCTATTTCCAAAGTAGAAGCTCTATTCATCAGGCCAAGCCAATCCCATTGTTTAGAACATCTACCATCACTTGGGAGAGAGCGCAATAATAATGAGTGTCTCATTCAGTAATGTCCTCACACTCACACACGTAGTCCCCAGCGCGCTTTGGGGCTTTTCACAGGCATTTTCCTTGCAATGCACAAGTAACTGTTTTCTCTATATAATACACTGGATTTCGGGGGCCACAACCCACCCATTATACATTCTACCTAACTTCCCTCATATCATATAGGGAATTAGGGTACATTGCCGACCTGTCTCTCTTATCGAACCACTTCATACCACCACGGGTAACCCATGTGTGGCGTCAACTAATCACTTCACTACAATGGGAGGGTTGTCATGTTTGAGGCATGCCATCAAGTCACTTTTCACATAGCATTCATCACTGTGAAATTTAAGGCTTCTCACATTACTAACACATAGAATCTTATCATTACTTAGCGCTCATAGGAGGGCATAAACATTTCGCCCAAGTATATCACATGATAGTCGTGGTATAGCACTCATACTTAACACATGAATAATTCATGGCACTTATTGAATAACATTCTCATCCATCACTTGTATATCACCTAACATTCAATGAATAGCATTCTTACTCATTACTTTAATATCACACAACATTCAATAAATAGCATTCCCACTCATTGCTTTAATATCACTTAACATTCAATAAATAGCATTCTCACTCATTACTTTTGCATGCACAATTTCTGGAAAGTTCTACCCATAGTGACGTGCTTTCACTTCAAAATGCTCAACATGTAATTTCAAGCTCACCCATAAATCTTTAAAATGACTGTGGTTTGGAAGAAAATAGGCATCATTTGGTCATTTAAAATCCATGACCACAAAAACATTAATTCTGCAATTTATTATAAGTGTCTACAGTGACCTATCTACATAATTGAGAATATAGCCTATTTTTCAGGAATAATTTGGACATCGTTTTAACATTAACATTATAGTGAGCACACACAACGTCCAAATGGCGGCAGTTTGAACAAATTGAATAGTAGTTGGTCATTCAAAAGTTTGGTGCAAGGTAGATGACAGTAGCTAGAAATCTACTGTCTGTGAAATAGTGACATTGCCTTACATTTTGAAGTATAAAACTTAACATGTGCAAAATCTCACGATTCCATGTGAAAGAAAGTTATAGTAGACACACATAGCTTCATACAAGACTAATTTAGCTCATTTAGACCTCATTTTTTCACTGAACCATTGAATATAAATGCAGTTATAGTTCCTAGAAATTTCATTTTTCCCCTTTTCTTTATTAAACTCTTCATATAGGCATAAACACAAACCATTCACAGCCATGACTTTCAACTCACAGCGGCTAAACAATCACCAACAGCTCTATCTAAACTAAATTTTCTGGAATATTGGCAAGCATTAACACCATTCACAATGGTTACACAACCAAGGCTTCTAGCATATAATTTCAAGGTTCCAACTTCATTCTCACATATCCATACATTAACTTATGCACAAAGTATTCATGACACCCACTTCCAAATCCACTTGCCTGATAAGAAACCGTGCTCCCAACTCCTTCTTACACAGTCTCCTCAACCTTCCATGGTGAGCTCTAATGGAGTAGTGGGTAGAGAACTTAAGAGTTACCCTAGAGAGAGAAAGAGAGTTTCAGAGAGAGAAAATATACCTAACACCTCATAAAGGAGGGGTCAAATTTAAATGAAATGGGCTTACTTAGATGCCATGCCACCTAATGAGAAGTAAAATTAAGGGAAAGAATATCGTGGACCGAATGTCTACTTTATAAAAATAAACCCTCAATTGTTATGCAATGGTATATTAACAAGTGTGTGACCATTTTTAAGGACTAACTTATTTAATAATAATATCACATTATTTATTGTTAATCAATATTTATTTTAATAATATAAAATTAGCAATATATTGATGGCATCTTTTAGAATTGTTACTATTATTATAATTAATTTTATTATTTTTTAGTATTTTTTTTTTTAAAAAAAAAATTTGGCTCGTTACAGTAGATACAGTTGATGAGAGAAATATCTTCCCCGAGTGCCCTCCTTGTCCATTTGAAGCACTTCTCTCAACTAAAGAAGTAATTAAGACTAAACAAGAAATGGCAAGGAGTCAAGGGTTAAGGTTCAAGACCAAGAACTAGAATTCTTCAACGTAATATGCGAGGAAATTGAGCAGGTGGAAGATTGGAGAGAGCCCATCACTAGTTCTCTAAAACATGGCAGGCTCCTAGGAGATCATGTCGAACGCAACAGTATACGTCGAATGTCTACCAAATATACCATCTTTAAAGGAGATGCTCTCTTCATATGGTCATTTGACGATATTCTTCTTAGATGTGTGGACGTGCAAAAGGAAAATAAAGTGGTAGAAGAAGTACACTCAGGAATATGTGGATTACATCAGTCTGGTCCAAAGCTCTATGAACAGATACACAAGTTGGAATACTAATGGCCTTCCACGATTGCTGATTCCTTAAACTATGCTAAAAGAGCCAGGTGTGCCAAATACATTCTAGCCTTATTCATCAGCCTCCAGAGCCCTTACACCCCACAGTGGCATCACGGCCCTTCTCATAATGGGGTATGGACACTGTAGCGATTATTGACCCTCCTTCGGTAATAGGTCATGTATTTATCCTAGCTGCGACAAATTATTTCTCTAAGTGGGCTGAAGCGGTCCCCCTTAAGCAAGTTCCTAGGACAACAATGGCTAACTTCGTTCGACATCACATTATATAATCGAATTATCTCGGACAATGGCCCTCAATTTCGACGTCATCATATTGATCACCTGGTTAATTAGTCTGGTTTTGAGTGGAGGTACTCGACTATGCACCACCCTCTAGCGAATGGCTTGGCTGAGTCCTTCAATAAGATAATGGGCAATGTATTATGAAAATCAATATCAAATACGAAGAAGAACTGGCATGAGAAGCTTCTCAAAGCACTATGGACTTATTGTACTACTACACGAAATGCTACTGATTTCACTCCTTATTCTCTGGTCTATGAGGGTGAAGCAGTTTTACCCCTCAAAATTCAAATCCCTTCACTGCGAGTGGCTATACATCAAGGGCTAACCGAAGATGAGAGAATCAAACTCCGGTATAAAAAATTGGATTCCCTCGATGAAAAGAGGTTAAAGGCTCAGCAGAACCTCGAACTCAACCAGGGGAGAATGAAGAGGGCTTTTGATAAGTCAATCAAGGTCTTCTCATTCACTCGTGGCGATCTAGTTCTAACTGTCAAGAGGCCTATTGTTATGCATGGTCGGCGTAAAGGGAAGTTTGAACCCAAGTGGCAAGGTCCCTTTATAGTCAAAAAGGTCTCACCAAATGGAGCTTACATTCTGGCATTTCCTGATGGAGAGGAGACAATGCCCCTTACCAATGGACGATATTTAAAGAAATACTACTCATGATGCATATTCAAGGAAAGAGACTCAATACAAAGCAAGCAAGACAGTCCGAACAAAGTTTAACTCTTTTTATTAAAGTAAAAAAGAGTTACCAGTTACAAGCCGAAAACCCCATTATTAGGGAGGTTACAAGTCTCTTGTATTTGAGGAGAAAAAAACAGTTGACACCAGAAGTGTTGCTCTTGCATCTAAGGATAAGAAGATAGTTACAAACCAAAACCTGCGGTATAAGAGGACGGTTACAAACCAAAACCTATGGTGTTGCTCTTGCATCTGAGAATAAGAGGATGGTTATAGGCCAAAAGAAATTCTCTCCTCATGAAGAACAAAGCAAACCTACCAAAGAAACACCTTCCTCCTGAAGCTGAAGCAAGCCCACTAAAGAAACGCCTTCCCCATGAAGTAGAAGCAAACTCACCAACGAAATGCTCTCCTCATGAAGAAGAAGCAAACCCACCAAAGAAATGCCCTCCTCATGAAGAAGAAGCAAAACCACTTGGGGAGTCAACTTCAATTCATCTGACGAGTGCCACCAAAGAGGATGGTTACAGGCCAAAAGAAGAAGCCAACCATTTTCGAGTCAGCTTCAATTCATCTAATGTGTATATCAAACATACGAGGCAGACTTCTCTAGCAAGGAACTGGCCTATGATGGAGAGCATACTCTGTTCCCAGTGGATGCCTTTCCACAGAACAACATGGACTTCACTGTTGTGTTGGAGGACTTGGCTTCCAACGGGCATCATAAACCAAGCTTTATCACCCGTCACCACCATTTGCTTACCCAAGTCAATGCCGTACGTGAACATCACTGCACATGACTCATTGTTGGGTGCAATAGTTTCCACATGCGACTTACTGCCACATGTGAGCAACATCGTGCGTTTCATCACTCCCACCACGGACTGATAAGCGCCGTCAGAGGCCAATGCCAGTTACGTCTTCCAAAGGCTAGCGTCAGCTGTATTGCTAACTCCCAGAGCCAACTGACTTGTGCACTGGCTGTGTCTTCCAAAGGCTAGCGTCAGCTGCTTTTCAGGATCAGCACTGGTTGAGCTTTTAAAAATCCAGTGCCGGCTGCGTGTCCTAAGTCAGCACCGGCCTTGTTCTTCACTGCAGTTGTTCACCTCCTGGTGAGTCTTTGTTTTCCGCATCCCCGCGACTTTTAAGGATCCCCGATGGTTGCATGACTTCCAATGGCAACCGTTTGCCTTCCCCGAGACCGTTCACCTTCAGTGACGGTATGTTTCCTTGACCCTTCGGTTTCTCGCTTGAATTCCCCTTTCGTTGTCGAAATACATCTGCAAACCTTCCCCAACTTACCGGGAAACCATTGTGCATCTGCAGAAAAACTGCTAAAGCTAGCGAAAGACCTTGAGCAACTGACTGCCACAACTCCTACCTCATCCTCCCTTCGCCGGAACCCTAAACAACAAAACCGGAGTTCCCTGTTTCCCCGGTGAACTCCCTACAAACTCTCGTAACTCTTGCAAATCCTGTCTCTTTTCTTGTTGGTGTTTTGTTTTTCTAAATCGGAACCTGCTCCTGTGTCCTGGCAAACTCTAGCCAAATCTTGCTGAAATCTCATGCGTGCTCATGCAAGCTTTCACTGGAAATCTCCTTCTCACTGTTGATTTTTTACCTTAAAATTTTTACCGTCAGTGAAAATCATGAAAATGGGGTTTTACCCCCTTTATATAGACAATGCTTTCCCAAAATGCCCCTCACAAAATCGGATTCCCAGACACGTCCAAAGAAGGCCAAACGTTAAAAGGGCAAGACCGAGTCGGGCTCTGACCCGAGGTCCAAGCAAGTTTTTACCCCCCCCCCCCCCTCCCCATGAAATCCCATTCCAATAGAAGTTAGGACCGGATCGGGTTTGGGTCTGGGCTCAAATACTAATCCAAGCCCAACACCGGCTATGTTGTCAAAACTACCCAGCGCTGGTTGTGGGTTTAGTAACCCCAGCGTCGGCTTTGTTTTTAGTGACCCTAGTGTCGGCTGTGCTCTCAGCAGCTTAGCTCCGACTATGTTCAAGAAATAATGCGGGCTGCCCTCAAACGCCGACTGCGTTTTCAACAACCCAACGCCGGTTAAGTGGTCAACAAACAATGTTGATCGTTCTCAGAACCGACTGCGTTTTCAAAACGCTCCGTGCCAGCTGAGTATTCAAGAAGTGATGTTGGCTATGATTAGCACTGACGGTATTCTAAATAGTCCATTGCTGCACACCTTATGTTGAAGTCGTGCATGTCTTACTACTATTATCTCTAATGAAGTTGCGCCTTGAGAATGACCTATTATCCCCAGTGAAGTGATGCCCAGGTCGTTCAATTCAGGCCATGACCTCTCATCCCCAGTAGGAATCCTACTCATACTACAAAACATTATCTCTAGTGGAGTTAGAGTCGTTTTTACCTTTGCAACCCCTAGTAGGTCTGCCTCACTCCTAGTTACCCCCTCTTCAAGGAGTCAAGTATCATTTTTCCCCTATTAGGGACTCGGACTTGTCTCGTTATCCTTAATGAAGTCAGTCTTCTCATCTGAGCCCCTTACCTATTTGATCCCCAAGGAGTCAGATTGTTGTCTACAATACCTGTTCCCATGAAGCTTCACTTACATGGCGCTTGGTCAACGCTGCATGACCTTAAACTGCACAGCTTTGGTCCAGGTGCACGACCTTAAAAACACTACATGGTCCAAACTATACAACCATAAACTATAGCGGAGGTCTAGCTGCATGACGTTAAACAACAGAGTCCAAGCTATACGATTTTAAACCATAATGTACGTCCAGACTACATGACGATAAAAGGCTTAGCACCATGGTCCAAAATAGATGACCTTAAACTGTCGTGGAAGTCTAGTTGCACGACCTTAAACTTCGTGGTCCTAGTTATATGAATTGAAACTGCATAACCACGGTCCAAGCTATATGCCCCTAAACCATAGTGCACGTCCTGGCCGTATGACGATAAACTGCTTTGTACAGGGCTTGGAGGCATGACCTTACAAGACACTGCTACACATGCGCAGACGCCCTTTACTTGCATTTCATGTACGTCTGCCCTAACTGACTCGTTCGTGTGCACGCACCACTTTCATTACCTCCTTAGTGAGTCTATTCATTTCATCATCCTTCATCATTCCCCAGTGAGTCTGACCCGTGCTCACAAAACATTGAACCACCCCACCACCCATACTCATCGTAAGCTAGTGGCTCACCACGTTTTCATCCACCTTCCATGCATTGTCCATCTTTCATAGGTAGCTTAGTGCCATCTCCCCATAGTGAGCTAAAACCAGCACCATACTCACTCCATGGCCTCTACAGACTACCTTTTATCACCACCACAGTCCAGCTGTATGACCTTAAACTGTTGTTCGTGTCCTAACCGCATGACGTTAAAACGCTACGCACAGGTCTCGAAGGCATGACCTTAAACACGCCTTCACAAAAAAATGGGCATCGTGTATACCTGGACGAGGGAACGCCATGAGTAAAAATGACAGACGGGCATGGTCACGAAACCATGAGTAAAAGAGTTCCGTAAAAATAAAAACCCAGGCACGGTGAAAACCCCAAAAGGGCATCATGAGTAAAAATGGACGAATAACAGTGGACATGGTCGAAAGGCCATGAGTAAAAGAGCCCCAAGTAAAAAAAAAGAGGAAGTTGGGGAAAACCATCTCTACGGTGCAGCTTCTCCAGTCCAAGTGAAAATCCGCAAAGGATGCTTAGGACCAATAAACATCTTGATGCAGTGTTTGCCTCAATAGACGGCTTTAGCTCACACTCAAAAATAAAAATCCCTGATGTCACAATACTAGGACCCAAAAACATGAGCTTCAAGGATAAGATTCAGACACCCTGAGTCCATTTATGAAAAGGACTCGAAGTACAGAAGATGCCCCAAGAAAGCAAGACAAGTCTCATAAATAAGAGCAACATTCTCAAGAGGTTACTAAACACACTCCAAAGATGTCTGAGACGACCTAGGAAGGCTAAGTCAGCCATGACTTTGGATCTGTTACGTAAGACTACTAACAGTGGGTAGGGGTTATACCCAAAGCCAGTCACCTCGATAAACTGAGGTACCCTACCCACCAAGAAATAACTGATGCATGACACAGACAATCACCGACCAAGGTTATTTAGCAAACCATCCAGAACAAACAAATAAGAAGTCACTCTGACAAACCAAAGACACCTAAAGAAGGCTAAGTCAGCCATGACTTAGGACCTGTTATGCGAGAGTGCTAACAGTAGGTAGGGGTTATACCCAAAGCTGGTCACCTCGAATAACTGGTGCACAACGCAGATGATCACCAATCAAAGAATCGTTTATTGTCCATCCAAGACAAAGAAACCTAGAACAAATGGGAAAAATGCCCTTCAGCATGGCACTCAACTATCAGATGGGCTTGACTCTGACTAACGAGGTTCACAAAATCCTCAGCTTCAGAATCATAAACAGTCCACATGAGGGTGAGGACATCGACAAGATCCCTCAAAAGAAAATCTTCTCCCCCTAAAGTCTCCATAAATGGACCTGTACATTGCATCCAAAAGTTTGAGGATCCTAGTTGCAACATTGCGTGAATCTCCTCGGTGTTCATGTGGTCCTGTGGCTAAGAAGAAAAAAGTAATAAAGACGAAGGAAATTTTTTGAATGTTTTCCTTCTCACTTCTCTCGAAGCACAACATTCGGCGGGGCAAGTTGTTTGAAAACATTTTTCAGCACTTTGGTCCTTGATGCGGAATAAAGAGGAAGTAGGTCAATAAAGCCTGACAAAACAGTGGAAATTTTGACAGTCTCAGAATCACCCCAGAAATGGTCAAGATCTTCATAAGCACTCCAAAAGGCCACCTACCAAGTTTCATCGTAATCAGACATGTCTAAGGTAGTGAACACATAAACAATTTCAGAAAAATCGGTCTTTTGCATCCATAAATGGCTAACTAGAACTATGTTTTTGGTGCTTAAAATTGTTTTGGGACCACTGCCATTGGATCTGGAATGGTTGAAAACCCTTATGAATCAAGTTTTGGCTTAATTGGGTACTCTAGGACAAAGTTATGGGTAAAATATCGAAAAAGAGTAGGCCGCACGCACTATTCGGATGGCAGGATGGTTCGCCGTCTTGCGAGCGGGGGTGAGAGTCACTGCGGAATGAGGTATGGTGGCATGTTGAATGAACTCACTAGGGAGACAATGAAGGAGGCGCACACAAACTAACAGGTAGGTTAGGAAAGGCGTGCGTGAAAGGCATGTGCACATATGTGGGGGCAAGTTTATGGTCATGCCTCTTGGACCTGTGCAAAGCAGTTTAACGTCATGCGGTTAGGACATGCACTATGGTTTAAGATCATACAATTGGACCATGGTTATGCAGTTTAAAGTCATACAACTAGGACCAGGCAGTTTAAGGTCCAACGACTAGACCTTTGCTACAGTTTAGGGTCATATAGTTCGGACCACAGTGCTAAGCCTTTTAACGCCATATGGCTAGGACGTGTACTATGGTTTAAGGTCATACAGCTTGACCATGGTGGTACAGTTTAAATTCATGCAGCTAGGAGCAGTTTAAGGTCATGCGACTAGACCTCCACTACAGTTTAAGGTCATAAAGTTTGTACCATGGCTATGCACTTTAGGGTCATGCAACACGGACCTAGGCTATGCAGTTTAGGGTCATGCAGCATGGAACGAGGCTGTGCAGCTTAGGGTCGTGCAGCACGGACCGAGGCTGTAAAGTTTAGGGTCATACATGACAGACCGAGGCTGTGTAGTTTAGTCGTGAAGCACGTACCGAGGCTGTGCAGTTTAGGGTCATACAACATGGACTAAGGCTGTGCAATTTAGGGTCATGCAACACGGACCGAGGCTGTGTAGTTTAGGGTCATGCAGCTAGACCTGGGCTGTGCAGTTTGGGGACATGCAGCACGGACCAAGGTGATGCCGCCATGTAGGTGAAGCTCTACGGGGAATAGATCTGTGGATGGCGATCCGAGTCCCTAGGGATAAAATGGTTAAGACCATTCACAATCCAAGGGCTCTGAAGGAAATGGTGTCCTGATGAAGGATGTTCAACAAAAGCGGACTTCACTATGGTTTCGTGGGGGGTAAGCATACTCTCCAGGGTGAGCGATGGCTTGGTGTGAAACAGACCCACCAAAAATTGAAGAGGTAAGAATGAAACTAACTTCACTGGGGATAATGAGCTGCAGTATGGGTGTGAATCCTATGGGGATGAGGGATAGCTCCCAACTCCATTAGGGACGAAAGGCCACAGTTTTGGGTGCAACAGCCTGGTGCAACATCACTGGGGATGATAGGTCATGGCTTGGGTGCAACCCCACAAAGGATAAGTGGGCGACAATATGCTGCTTGAAATACAACCCTTACCCTGTGTAGAACTAGTGGTTTCTTGCGAGTATTCAACCGGTGCTGAGTTCTCAAAAACAAAACCAGCGCTGGGTTGTTAAAGACTCAGCCGGCACTGTGAACGACCCGTCATATTGTTTGAAGACAACCGGGGTTAGGGTCATTTGGAAACACACTTGGTGCCAAGTCAACCGGTGCTAGGGTTATTTTGAAAACACGCCCGGCATTAAGTCAACCGATGCTAGGGTTGTTTTGAAAAACACACCCGACACTAAGTCAACCGATGCTAGGGTTGTTTGAAATTCATCCGGTGCAACATCAACTAGTGCTGACGATGGATCAATGAGAGTTACCACGTGCCTTGAGTTAAAGCCCGACCCAACTCATCGTCGCTTGGCCTCCGTTGGATGCGACTGAAATTCCCAGTTTGTGAGGGGAATTTGATGGTAGTGTGGTTAATATAATGGGGTAAAATCCTATTTTCCCTCAGTTTTTCACCAAGGGTAAAAAAACATTAAGCGAAAATTTTCTTAACGGTGAGAAGAGGGTGGTCAGTTGAAGTTCCGACAAGCAGTGGGACTCTGGTACAGGTATTGCAGGGAAGGTTCTTGGCCAACAGTGGGATTCTAGGCAATTTTGCAGGGAAGGCAGCAGGAAAGGAGAGTTCTTTGGGGAGTTTTTTGGGAAACGAAATGGGTTCCAGTTGCAACAGTGTTTGGTAGAAGAGGCAGGAAGTGAAACTGTGAGCATTTCTACGTGTCTTGGGAGTTTTTCAAGGATTTTTAAGAAGTTTCTCGAGGATTGTGGTAACTTTTCGATGTTGTTAGTGGTTTTTTGCAGAGGTTCTCGGGGACGTAGGGGAAGTTTGCAAAAGTTTCTAGTGAAGTTCTGGTGCTGTCCAGGTGAAAAATACAAGCGAGAAATTTTTCAGTGATTTTCTGACCGTTAGAAGAAGTTCTAATGGCAGACAAACGGTCATGGGAGGTGAACCATCGTGAATCCTGGTGTGGAGAGTGATGTTTTTTTATGACAGTAAGTTACGTGCGGGACTTGCGGCACTTAGCGACGAGCTACATGCGGTGATCTTCATGCGGCAAAAAGTGGTGAATGATGATGGGGCATGGCTTATGGTACCTGTTGGAAGCCAAATCCTCTAGAATTACAATGAGGTCCATGTTGTTCTGTGGTAGGGCACCCGCTATGAACAGGGTATGATTTCCATCATAGGCCAGTTCTTTGTATGTTTGATACACGCGTCGATTGAGTCCTTCGTTGTTTATTTGATATTGGATTATATGTTGGATAGACACGTTTAATGAACTAAGGCTAACCTCTTGGGGTTGACTTCTGGCCTGTAACAATCCTCTTACTCGTCAGATGAATTAAAGTTAACTCTCCAAGTGGTTTCGCTTCTTCTTCATGAGGAAGGCCTTTCTTTAGTGCGTTTGCTTCTTCCTCAAGGGGCATGCATTTATTTTTGCTTGTAACCGTTCTCTTATCCTTAGATGCACGAGCAAGAGTATAATTTTTGGTTTGTAACTGTCCTCTTATCTTCAGATGCAAGAGACTTGTAACCTCCCAAGTAATATGCTTCTTGTATCTTGTAACTTGTAACTCAATTTTATTGTAATAAAAAGAATTAGAATTTTGTTTGGACTATCTTGCTTATTTTCTCGTTGAGTCCCTTTCTTTTTGAATACGCATTATGGATAGTACTTCTTTAAGTATCGTCTATTGATAGGGGGCATTGCTTCCCCTCCTTCAGGATGTGTCAGTCTATAGGCTCCGTTGGACGAGACCTTTTTTACTATAAAGGGACCGTCCCACTTAGACTCAAACTTCCCTTTATGCCGACCATGCATAAAATAGGCCTTTTGACAGCCAAGACTAGATCACCGTGGGTGAATGAGCGGACTTTGACAGACTTGTCGAAAGCCATCTTCGTTCTCCCTTGACTGAGTTCAAGGCTCTGCTGAGCCTCTAACCTCTTTCCATCGAGTGCATCCAATTCTTGATACCATGGCTTAACTCTCTCGTCTTCAGTTATTCCTTGGTGAATAGAGACTCGCAATGAAGGGATTTGTATTTCGAGAGGTAAAACTACTTCACCCCCATAAATCAAAGAGTAAGGAATGGAATTAGTAGCATTTCGCGTAGTTGTGCGATAAGCCCATAAGGCTTCAAGAAGCTTCTCATGTTAGTTCTTCCTTGTTTTTTATACTGACCTTTTTATGACGTTGCACAGAGTCTTATTAAAAGCCTTAGCTAATCCATTCGCTAGAGGGTGGTATATAGTTGAGTACCTCCATTCGAAACCGAATTGGTTAACTAAGCGATCGATGTGATGACTCCTAAATTGAGGACCATTGTCAGATATAATCTGGTAGAGCTCCCCGAAGCGATATACGATATGATGTCAAACAAAGTTGGCCACTGCATTCCTTGGAACCTGCTTAAGGGGGACCACTTCGGCCCACTTAGAGAAATAATCTGTTGCAGCAAGGATAAAAACATGGCCCATTATGGAAGGAGGGTCAATAGGCCTTACGATGTCCATACCCCATTGTGAGAAGGGCCATGATGCAACTGTTGGGTGTAAAGGCTCTGGAGGCTGGTGGACCAGGTTGGAGTGTATTTGACATACGTGGCACTTTTTAGAATAGCTTAAAGAATCGACAATCATGAAAGGCCATTAGTATCCCAACCTACGTATTCGTTCATAAAGCTTCGGACGGGACTAGTGTAGTCCACAAATGCTTGAGTGGACTTCTTCTAACACCTTATTTGCTTCTTGGATATCGACGCATCTAAGAAGAATGCCGTCAAACGACCGTTTAAAGAGAGCATCTCCTTCAAGGAGGGTATACTTGGTAGACATTCGACATATGCTGTTGCGTTTGGTACGATCTTCAGGGAGCCTACCATATTTTAGGAAACTGGTGATGGGTTCTCTCCAATCTTCTACCAGCTCAATTTTTACACACATTAGGTCAAAGAATTTTGGTTCCTGATTCCGACTCTTAGCTCCTTGACTATGTGTTATTGCTTAGTCAGTCTTGATTACTTATTTGGCTAACAGAAGTGCTCCAAATGAATAAGGAGGGCACTGGGGAAAGATATTTCTCTCGTCGTACGCATCAACCTCAGTTCTTAGTTTGATGTGTCTCAATTCTGCCACCCAGACAAGTGTGGGCCCTGACGAGGATAATTGAATAGTAGCACCGAGTTTCACAATTTCGTCAGCCTACTAGTTTAGCCTCCTGGGGATGTGACTCAGGGATAGGTCCTCAAATTGAGCCATGTACGATTTTACAGTATCGTGGTAAGGCTTGAGAGTGTCTTTTCTCACATCATAAATCCCTTTGAGTTGTCAGATAACCAACTCAGTGTCACCATAGATCTTGAGCTGCTCCAAGTCGAGGTCGAAGGCTATCTCCAATTCGATTGTAAGGGCCTGATATTCTGCCTCATTATGAGAACTAGCTTGAGAGAGAGAGAAAGAAAGTGGCAATATTCCTCCTCTCGACATCAAGAACATTACTTCGGCACCTTCTCGGTCTAATTGGAATGCTCTGTCGAAGTACAATTCCCACACAAGAGTAAGGTCAGAACAAAATACTTCTTCATCAGGGAGGTCACTTGATAGAGGAGTGTCTACCGGTATGGGGTGTGCTGGGAGAAGTCAGTCAAAGCTTGGCCCTTGATAGCCTTTTGTGGGACAGACGTGATGTCAAATTCCATCATCAGTAATGCCCATTTAGAAAGACATCTTGATAGGCAGGGACGTGTCATGAGAAACTTTACAGGGTCTGCTTTTGATATAAGTTTTACATCGTGACCAAGTAAGTAGTGGCGGAGCTTTTGTACTACGAAGATCAGAGCCAAACACATCTTCTCAATAGGGGGATAATTCTTGTCAGCCCCTTGCATCCTGTAGCTGAGGTAATATAACGCAGTCTCTTTTCCCTCTTCATTGTTTTGTACCAACAATGCTTCGAGTTACTCGTCTAAAGCAGTCACGTATAAAATGAGGGGTTTTCCCAATACAGGTGTAGAGAACAATGGAGGGTTGAGTAAATAATGCTTGATGTCATCAAGGGTTGCCTAACATGCTTCATCCTAGATGAATGGGGTATCTTTCTTCAGCAGGTGTGTAAAGGGTTTATAGTGACTTGAGAGATTCGAGAAGAACCTGCGAATGTGTGCCAGTTGTCCTTGGAGAGAGCTCAATTCTTGAAGTGTAGTTGGTGATGGCATCTCCTGGATCGCCTTGATCTTGACTGGATCAACTACAATCCCTCGATGTCTAACAATGAACCCTAAGAACTTTCTCGAACGTATGCCAAAGGCACACTTCAGTGGGTTCATTTTAAGTTGATGAAGGTGTAGTCGCTTGAATACCTTTTCAAGGTCTCTCATGTGAGCATCCGTCACTTCAGATTTTACCACCAAATCATCTACATAGCATTTCACTTCTTTAAGCATAATGTCTTTGAAGATGGTCGTCAGTGCTCTCTGGTATGTGTCATCAACGTTCTTTAATCCAAAAGGCATCATCGTGTAACAAAAGTCCCCTTTCGGAGTTAAGAACGTAGTGGCTTCTTCATCTTCAGGTGTCATCCTTATCTGCTTCTGCTTATACCCGGAGTAACCGTCCATGAAGGAAAGGATTAGACAATGAGCCATTGAGTCGATGAGCATCTCGGTGATTAGCAATGGGAAGTCATCCTTGGGACAAGCAGTATTGAGGTTGCGGAAGTCAATGCACACCTTGATTTTACAATTTTTGTTCTTTACTGGAACAACATTTGCTAGCCATTTCGGGTACTTGACTTCGCGAATAAAGCCTGCTTGTTTGAGTTTGGTCACCTCGTAGTCTATCTGCATCTCGAGGTCAGGCCTGAACCTTCTCGATTTCTGTTTGACAGGTTTGATAGTCGGATCGATGCCGAGATGGTGAACAACTACACGAACAGAGTGACGAAAAGTTCAACCTCAAAAGTGGAAAACACATAAGGTTGGAGAGACTTATCTCGAAAGTTAGAGGAAAATTAAGGCTCAGTGATAATGATGTGAGGAGTGTCTTCGTACGAATCTCAGGGTATTTGTATGGATGCCTGGAGTGTTTGCTCCGAGGCAGTTGGTTCTTCAGAGACTTGTGTCATGTGGCAAGCATCCTGAGTGTAGAAACATTTCCCTCTTGAATCTCTCAGTCTCTGCTCAAAGTCAGGCTCAAAGGGCCACTGGGGTTTCTTTAGCTTCGACTTCTTGTGCTTCTTTGAAGAAGGTGGCTCTGCCTTGGCTTTAGCTGCCAAGGCATAAGCAACTGTTAGGAATTCTGCTGCTAGTGTCAAGGTCTTTCTCAATCATTTCCGCTACATCCTTCTTATATTGATTCCTTCAAATTCTCGGTCGAGTGCCTCGAAATATGAGCATATCAAGGTGGTACTACAAGGGATGTAGAAGAGAGAGAATGAAAGCCGAAGGAGAAGGGTTAGAAGGTGGGGGACTTTTAAGGTCGTTACCCTCATCAGACTGATCTAGGCATCGTTTTACGTCATCACTAGGAATGGACAGGTGCAAGGAGTCTTTTAAGTCTTTCCCTTGCTTAGACCGTTCGGGAATGCTTTTAACATTGTCACCCTCATTGGACATGTGCAAGGGGTCTTTTAAGTCTTTCCCTTGCTTAGACCTTTGGAGAGTGCTTTTAACGTCATCATCCTCACCGGACGTATGCTGAGTGGGAGATGCCATGGGGATGTATTCTTGATAGGATGAAGAAGGAAGAAGGATCGTGCCAGGGATGAAGTTCAGTAAAGTTGGCAGTGGAGGAAGGGGCTTGAGAAATTCTTGCTCAACTGTAGGTTAAGCGATCTTGTTTCTTCGGCGAGTAGCCCTTGGTGCCCATCTTCTTCTTGTTTTTTGAGGTGATGTTTGATTCATCTCGCTGGGCTGGTGAATAGCCCTATCTTGGCAAACTGCTTCTCGCCTTAAAGACTTGAGTCTGCTTCGGCCATGGTAGACTATCCATGGCTGGGGAATCGAGGGCTCCGCAGAGTGTAAATCATTGATAAGAAGGTCCTACTTTGGGAGATCTCCTTACCCCAACAGAGAAGTGACTTGGGGGTCACTTACAGGGAGATTCTAAAACTCCTAACACTCCCCCATTTTCTTTGCGAATATATTAAGGAAACTTGTGCAAGACAGTTACCCCTTTAGAGATGTCCAAGGTTTGGGGGGAAGTCTTCTTTAAATCAAAGACCATGACAGCTGCACTGATTACCCCTTTATGTAGGCTGCCCCGTGTGTTATTTCGAGAGCTATCATTACCCCGGTTAGTTGCTAAACTTGTATATGGCTGTCGTGTCGCACCATGATGACATGACAAACTTTCTATGCAAACTGATTTAGGGATCAACTCTAACATGGAGGTTGGATTGAAGGCCTCGACATGTAGAGCGATTTCAGGTCACATATTCCGTACACAAGTTTGGACTACTTCCATCTCAGGCATAGGATTAGGATGGCGGGAAGCCACGTTTCTCCATCTTGATATGAATTGATCTACGGGCTCATCGGGGTCTTGAGTCAGCGTGAGAAGTTCGATGGTTTGAACCTCTCTTTCGACCTCATAAAAGCTTTGATATAATAGTTTCTCCTTCTCCTCCCACGTATGCACTTCGTTTGGAGGAAGTCGGGCATACCAATGAAATGCTTGGCCATCGAGGGCCTTAACGAATTGTCGGAGAAGAAGTCTCCCATCACCTGCTATTTCTTGACATGCTGCATGGAAGTGGGCAATATGCTGGTTTGGGGACGTGGTTCCATTGAATAAAGGATACGTCCCTTTCTTGTAATCTGTGGGAAACTAGACCTGATCAATATACGAGGGGTATGGCCTTTGATAAGGCATTGCGCTCTGTATCCCTAGGATTTGTCTGTTCTTTAAGCTATTGGTGACCATTGCGTCAATGTCTGTCTAAGAGACGGGATGAGGGATAGAATGATCCTGTGAGGTAGAAGGAGGGGGGTGTCGTGGAGGTGCACCATCAGAGTGATGGGAATTGCCCTCATGATTAGCTGACTGGCGTCGACATCGATACGATCAATCTTTTCCTTCATCACGAGCACCATATCCTCAAACTTGTTCATACGCTCTTCCTGCGTGTCACTGGGCTCGCTTACGACCATTACATTGACCGTTTCACTATGGAGGTCGACGTTAGTGGCTACAAAAGGCTTGCGAACGTGATGGGTCGTATGTGGTAGGTCAGTCAGCAGGGGCCAGCATGCCCTGACTGAACTCGACTCTTGTAAGCTGCTCGCATTTGGATCAGTTCTCGACGGTCTTGGGACGTGGCTGCTGAGCTACTGGGTCTTTTTCTAAGACAGTAAACAACACAAGACTCATGAAGCTCTTCTTCAGGCTTCATCATCTAAAGGGGGTAGAAGGGATTCAGGTGAAGAGGGTCATCAGAATTGGTTGTTTTGACTGCCTTGGTCACCTCCCTAGTCAAAATTTGTAAACCTCTATCGCATTCAGCCATGAGGTTTTGATGGACCTCGCGTCAAAACTGCGATCTAGGTCGCGGCTGGTTAGTTCTTCTTGAACAAGAGAGAGCTGTCTCCATCAGGTGCGACAATGGATGAGGGTCAGGAACTGAAGTCATCTTGGGCTGGGGAGGATGAAGGACTCGACCTTCCATCAGGTCGATGCCCTGAGGTCTCTTGTGGACTTGAGAGACACGACCTAAGTGACGGGGCTGGTTCAAGATGGTACTCTTAGGGAAAGCCTGCTTGCCCGATGAAGGAGTGGGTCAGAGCAGGGTAGACTCATATGGAGGCCTGAGTCAAGGGCAAGAGGGAGTCTGTGATGCCAATGTGTCACATGATTTCCATGTGATCAATCTTCTCCATGATGGTGCACACCATTTTTTCCAACCTGTCAATGAGTTCTTCTTGAGAGTCGTTGTCACAACCCCGCCTCTTGGTGCCTATCGCCTATCCGGAGGGAGATAGGGTGCGGGATCGTGACTGGAGGTTGCGACTTGCATTCAGGTGGGAGTGGCTCAACGCGTATAAAATTATTAGAATCAAAGAAAACCATGAAACAAAATAAACTCAAAAAAAAAGGCCACAAACTGAGCAAAATAAAACCATCTCATATAAATATATATATTCAATCTCCAAAAATTCTTTTATAAAATGGTCGTGGCACTACCGGCCTGCCAACAAAAATACAATATTCATCAGAATGACATTGTGGCACCGACAACAGACACCTACAATCAAAAGATCCGTGGATAGAACTCGAGCTTCAAACATCTACTACCACTGGCCAGCGGCCCACGCATGGGCTAAAGGTTCTCATTCTACATAGAAGGAAACAAAAAAGAGACGTATGACCTAAAAGCCCAGTAAGTAAATCAGTACCCTTGCATTCCTGCCTACATGCACACATGAGGTATATTAGGGCCCCAAATTATTACAGTTCACGTGATGTCACAGAACAATGTCATGCATCAGAGTATACTAGAGGAATAAAAAACGTAAAGATCAGGTATTAAAACTTCACACATTTACATGAGCTAATAGTTACAGGAACATTCCTCAAAATCACACAGTAAAAAACTCAGTTAAAGTATACAATGCAGACAGACAGAAGCTAGCAGTGCCTACTCCTGAAGTAGAAGCCCCGTCGATCAGGCTAAGCCAGTCTTGTAACTTGGGACTTCTACCCTCATTCGAAGAGAGGACAATGACAAATGGAGGTCCCATTTTGTAATATCCTTACTCACACACACAATCTCCAGTGCGCTTTAGGGTTTTAATAGGTTGAGGCCTTACAAGACACGACCCTCTCCTTGCACCTTCAGGTAAGAGGGCTTTAAACCACCATTGGACAATCCAATACGTAGTGCCTATAACAATTTTGGGGGGACGACCCACCCTGTTTATTTACAGTTACCTCCCGACTCTAATCCTATCATTGGAGTCGGGCCAAGTCAGAACTTGTCTGGTTAAATGTCTCGATCTCACCCTCTGGATACTTGGGGGATCAAGCAGCTCCTGTCTTAAGTTTCGGGGAAGACTCGGGGCATTTGTGAGATCGCTCTCTCAGAAACCACGTTCAAGGACAAAGGCAGGTGTTACCAACCGGTGAGAGAGGAATTTAAAAAGTGGGTTCGGGACTTACTTGGGCTGACTCTCGTGAGCACCCTCTTAGATCACGAAGAAAGCCCCTCAATAATGAAACTGGATCGGAATCGCCTCCCTTGGCTCGTATTCTTCTTATTTTCTGCTTTCTGCAATCACACACATATATGGCAAAGGTTATGGGACAGGTGGGTCAGGCCTCACCCTTTTCCTCTTTTAAGAACGTATGCAAGCATGTGTATTCGAAAAGAATAAAGAAAGACAGGGGAGTAGAAGGATTCAACTGAGCGAGAAGGTCAGGGCAGTAACTATGCTAGTGGATAATTGACATAATGGCTAAACAGGCTCGATAACTGAGACTAGCTCACTACATTGCTACTAGACGTTATTGCCAATATCAATAGCTAGGCACGATGGTCGGTCTGTCGTGGCAGTAAAGGGGGTCAAGAGAACCTGACGTAACAACATTACAACTAGACGACATGACTGCCATGAGATGCTCACGTCAATCCCTCTTGGTCGAACGAGACAGCAACAAATGAATGTTTAAAGAGAAGAAGGGGATAAACAGAAGGAGAGAGAAGAAGGAAGAGGAGATGCAATCGCCACTAGACATCGTCGACTGTTTCAAGAGTTGGGAGAGAGAGGAATCAGAGAGAGAAAGAGAGGAAAAAGAAAGAAGAGAGAGAAAGAGAGAAGAAAGAGAGAGAGAAGAGAGAGAAGAAGAGAGAGAAAGAGAGAGAAGAAGATTGAGAAAGAGAGAAGAAAGAGAGAGAGGGAGGAGAGAGAAAGTTGCCTGCTCGAAGGGTACCGATCCCTTTCTTCTCTCTCCTCTCTCTCTCTCCAAGACGTACTCAAGCTCAAGCAAGGAATCGAAATTTATATTCAATCTTCTCAAAAATCAACTGAAGACCGAGGTTCTTTGTGGGGGTGAGCGAGTGTTTTTATAATGAGGCAGTGCCTGTTTGTATAGAGTTGTGCCCAAACATGGGTGGATTGATCAAAATTAGACATAATTGGTGAAAATTAAGATTTAATTGAATTAAAAGAAATTCTAAAAATGGGTGTAAAAGAACTGTTTTGTCCCTACCTAACAATGTGTGGAATTTCAAAACAGTCCATGTGGTTGCCCGAGAACTTGCGTGATCTTCCATGGCTGACCCGGGGCTGTTTTGATGCCGGTTTGATCGAAAGATTATTATTTTCTTGTAGGTCTCAACATGACGATTGTTTTGGTACCAACTTCGAGCCATGAATCATGTTTTTAAGTCATGATCCAGAGACTTGAAATTTGTTTGAATCTTGAAAACTTCGGATCACTAGTGCACTAAGTATGTCATCACGACCGCGTGGCAACAATCAAAACGTGATTTGGAGCCCGAACGAATATTTCGAAACTTTTGAGTTTTGTTCGAAATCTGAAATCTGGCGGCTTGAATTTTAGTAAATTCATCGGCATCGTGCATGAAATCTAACCATCCATCATGTACGTGGTTCAGTCTAATGATAGCCCTGAACCTTATGCACATAATGAAATTGGTTTTGTGGCAATCCATGGTGCAAGCGTCGTGATTTGATTCATCGAGCAAGGCATGTCACTGTTGAATTTTCTGCAGCTTCTTCACGGATTGGCAACTTCTCTCTAGCTTTTCTCCCTGCTCAGATATCATCTCGGGGCATGCCACATATCGAATTGTTCGTCTTAATGAGACGAATACGCTCACCAAATTTAGGAGCGATCCGATTTGGAACTAGTGAGTTACGGAACCCGAAAGTGACTGCATGTGACCATAAAAAAAGCCACCTTTAATGGTGTTTTGGTGCAGTGAGGCTATACGAGAATAGTGTGCGACCTCTTTTGTTTTAATGTTTTACTCATATCTTTGTTTTAGAGTGTCTGATCAAGCCAAAACTTGGCTCAAAGGGGTTCGACCGTGCCAAATCTAATGGTGATAATCCCATAGGGATTTGAGACACCGAAAATATAGCTCCAGTTGTAGGGTCCATTTCAAGGTGCTAGAAGCCAATTTTCTGACAACTGTTTCTTTGTGTTGACCGCGTTAGACATGTCTGATCATAATGAAACTTGGCAGGTAATCTTTTGAAGTGCAGATGACGATCTTAGGCAATTATGGGGCCATTCTGAGTCTGTCAAGAATTTTCCACTGTTTTGCAGGCTTTATTGACCTGCTCCCTACCATGGACCAAAGTGATGAAAAATACGTTCAAACAGCTTACCCCGCCGAATGTTGTGCTTCAAGAGAAGCGAGAGGGACAATCATTCAAAACGTTTCCTTTGGCTTTTACTTTTTTCCTTCCAAGCAATAGGACCACATGAACGCCGAGGAGATTCACGTAATGGTGTAACTAGGTTGCTCAGACGTAGGGATGCATCGTTCACTGGTCCGTCCATGGAGACTTTAGAGGAAGAAGAGACTTTTTTACGACATTTGTTTACTATTACACCAGGTTTGATTTTGACGATCAGAGTACCACTATTGGTCTCGCCTATCTAGTCCAATCAAGGGGACGTTCTATTAGCTGATCCCGAAGGTTTGGTCGTGTCGGCTAAGTGAGCTGAAGTCTCTGGCAGATTCCACCCTTGCTTTGTCAGTTTCTGCCTTGGAAGGATGATGACTGGGCTACTTTGTCATCTAGCCTCATGGAGAGAGGGGTCTATAATAGAAGAAGGAGAGGGCATGCACATTTCAGGCATGGGGAGGTCTATAAAAGAAGGAGAGCGCATGCACATTTCATGCATAGGGAGATGGTCTATAAGAGAAGGAGAAGGCATGCACATTTCATGCATGGGGAGGAGGTCTATAAGAGAAGAAGGCATGCACACTCCATGCATGGGGAGGAGGACTTTAAGAGAAGGAGAAGGCATACATACTTCATGCGTGGAGAGGAGGTCTATAAGAGAAGGAGAAGACATGCACTCTCCATGCATGGTGAGGAGGTCTATAAAGAAGGAGAAGGCATGCACACTCCATGCATGGGGAGGAGGTCTATAAGAGAAGGAGAAGGCATGCACACTCCATGCATAGAGAGGTCTATAAGAGAAGGAGAAAGCATGCACACTCCATGGATGGGGAGGATGTCTATAAGAGAAAGCAAAGGCATGCACACTCCATGCATGGGAAAGAGTCTATAAGAGAAGGAGAAGGCATGCACACTACATGCATGGGGAGGAGGTCTATAAGAGAAGGAGAAGGTATGCGCATTCCATCATGGGGAGGAGGTCTATAAGAGAAAGAGAAGGCATGCACACTCCATTCATGGGGAGGAGGTCCTTAACGAAGGGATAATGACTGGGCTACGTTGTCACACACCCTGAAGAAGGATGTCGACTGGGCTACCTGTTCACCCAGGACTAAAGAAGGATGTTGACTGGGCTACCTGTTCACCCAGGACTGGAGAAGGATGTCAACTGAGCTACTTGTTCACCCAGGACTGGAGAAGGATGTTGACTGGGCTACCTGTTCGCCCAGGACTGGAGAAGGGCATCGATTAGGCTACTTGTTCACCCAAGACTAAAGAAGGATGTCAACTGGGCTCCTTGTTAACCTAGGACTAGAGAAGGACATCAACTAGGCTTCTTGTTCACCTAGCACTGAAGAAGGATGTCGACTGGGCTATCTGTTCACCCAAGACTGAAGGAGGACATCGACTGGGCTACCTGCTCACCCAGGACTGAAGAAGGAATGTCCAGGGATGATTTTAACGTCTACACCTGTTGGACGTCTTGACGATGAAGGGAGTGCTGGCTGAAGTCACCTGTGGAAGCGAATGTTGCATCAATATGTTTATTGGTCCAAGCGTCCTTCGCGGATTTTGTTGAAGTCACCTGTGGAAGCGAATGTTGCATCAACATGGTTATTGGTCCAAGCATCCTTCGCGGATTTTGTTGAAGTCACCTGTGGAAGCGAATGTTGCATCAACATGTTTATTGGTCCAAGCGTCCTTCGCGAATTTTCGCTTGAACTTGGGAAGCGGTGCCGTAGAGACGGTTTTCACCAACTTCTTTTTTTTTTGGGGGGGGGGCTCTTTTACCCATGATCTTTCAGCCATGTCCACCCTTTTTGTCTATTTTACTCACGATGCCATTTTGGGTTTTGTAACAATCCTAAATTTTTTTTAAAAACAAAAAAAAAAAAAAAAGGAAGAAAAGATGCTTTTAAATAGGTGATGGTCTGATTGAGTATGATGGTCCTTGGGGACCATCACTATTTTCAAAACTTTTTAATTGGTTTAAACTTTTGCTGCTGCTTTTGTTTGCAGCCTTTACAGTTGCTGCTTGCTGCTGGCCACGTCCATTAGCGGACGTGGTTTTCGTATGTTAAAAGCAGACGCTTAATGCGACACCTCAGGTATGAGGTAGAGCGTCATAAAATATTATAATAATACGTTATAAGAATTTAAATAGGGGAGGTGAGCACTCCCACCCTAGAAAATTTTGAGATCTCTCTCTCTGGTCGAAACACAGTGAACTCCTCTCTCAAACCGAATTTTTTATCGGAAGCTCCCTCTCAAACAGTTGTGGGTAAGTGACATCGTCTTTCTGAAAAATAGTCTATTTTTAATAAATGGTGATATTTCCGTCTAGGATCTTTATTTTATAAGTTTTGTGTGTAAGTGACCTCATTGTCTCGAAAAATAATCCATTCTTTTTAAAAATAAAATGAAATAATTATTTCTGCTTATTATCATGAATTTTAGGCGCGATACATTTTATGCGCACGTGACCTCATTATCTTGAAAAATAATCTTTTTGATAAAAATTGTAATATTTTATCTATGTTAGAAATTTTGAATGCGGTAAATTAGAAAAAAAAATTTATTTATTTTTCTTGTTTATTGTTAGAAATAAATGTGATATTTCTGCTTTTAGTAAAAAAATAAATTGTGATATTTCCTTCTACTGTTTTGAATATTTAGACATTGAAAAATTCATGTGCAAATGACTGTCTTATTATTTAAAAATTGACAGACTTGGGAACGAGAAGACGAAATCAGAGAAAAATACCCCTATCTTTTTCAGTAATCAGGTACACAAATTTGGAGGACTAAATTTCTTTAAGGGGGGAAGAATGTAACAATCCTAAAAACTTCAAAAAAAAAAAAAAAAAAAAACGGTAAGAAAAGATGCTTTTAAATAAGTGATGGTCTGATTGAGTATGATGGTCCTTGAGGACCATCACTATTTTCAAAACTTTTTAACTTGGTTTAAACTTTTGCTGTTGCTTTTGTTTGCAGCCTTTGTAGTTGCTGCTTGCTGCTGGCCACGTCCTTTAGCGGACGTGGTTTTCGTATGTTAAAAGCAGACGCTTAACGCGACACCTCAGGTATGAGGTAGAGCGTAATAAAATATTATAATAATACGTTATAAGAATTTAAATAGGGGAGGTGAGCACTCCCACCCTAGAAAATTTTGAGATCTCTCTCTCTGGTCGAAACATAGTGAACTCCTCTCTCGAACCGAATTTTTTATCGGAAGCTCCCTCTCAAACAGTTGTGGGTAAGTGACATCGTCTTTCTGAAAAACAGTCTATTTTTAATAAATAGTGATATTTCCATCAAGGATCTTTATTTTATCAGTTTTGTGTGTAAGTGACCTCATTGTCTCGAAAAATAATCCATTCTTTTTAAAAATAAAATGAAATAATTATTTCTGCTTATTATCATGAATTTTAGGCGTGATACATTTTATGCGCACGTGACCTCATTATCTTGAAAAATAATCTTTTTGATAAAAATTGTGATATTTTATCTATGTTAGAAATTTTGAATGCTGTAAATTAGAAAAATAAATTTATTTATTTTTCTTGTTTATTGTTAGAAATAAATGTGATATTTCTGCTTTTAGTAAAAAAATAAATTGTGATATTTCCTTCTGCTGTTTTGAATATTTAGACATTGAAAAATTCATGTGCAAATGACTGCCTTATTATTTAAAAATTGACATTTTTGCAGTTGATTATAATATTGTTGTGAAATGTTTATTTGTGGATTGATATCCCATAAATTGTGATAATTCCGTATTCTTGAATTTCTGTAAGAGTTTTTCTATACATATTAAATTGGCAATTATGCTAGAATGCCTTCACAAACTGCTACCTTTCTAAATTTGAGCCTAAAATATTTGATTGGTTATTTTTGAAATATTATAGAGAGTGACTGTTATTAATGGTTTAAGTGAAATTCATATTAATGGTTTGAGTGATATGTTGAGTACATGATATTGCTGCTTCCAAATGTTTAAAGAGATTTAGAAATAATTTAAGTATGCAAGTGGACTCATCCGGTACGCCGGTGAGGTATAAGTGGACCTATCTGGGATGCCGGTAGGGATTAAGTGGACTCATCCGGTACACCGGTGAGGTATAAGTGGACCTGTAGGGATTAAGTGGACCTATCTGGGACGCCGATAGGGATTAAGTGGACCCATCAGGACGCTGATGGGGTATATAGGTGACCTACTTGGGACACCAGTAGGGTATTTTGTGAAATCCTTTGAATTATGTACTGCTGTTAAAAGTGTTATAAGCATTTCAATTACTTGGATTATACTTAATTATGCATTTATTGAAAGTGAAACTGTTGATACATTTCTGTTAATAGATCTCATTTTGGAAAATATTGATATCTTTCAATCATGATTATTTTTAGGATTATGATGATCACTTACTGAGTAGCCAAACTCATCAAACTATGGTAAACATTTTTCAGGATAACTACGGATTCATTTTGAGTGCTAGTCAAGATCAACCTTGGAAGATACTGTTGTTGTGCTAGCTTTCTTTATTTACTTTGAAAGACCTCGCCACTGTAAATTTTTCCTATCAATAGATGTATATATGTTTTGTCTGTCACATCTCAGGAATAACAGTATTGTAAAGTCTTGGGGTGTGACAGGTTTTCACTGTGCCCAGCTTTTATTCACAGAACTCTTTTACTCATGATTTCGTGACCATGCTCATCTGTCATTTTTACTCATAGTGTTCCCTTGTTCAGGTATACGCCTTGCCCGTTATTCCTTTATTTTTATTTTTATTTGTGAGGGCATGTTTAAGATCATGCCTCACTATGGTTTTTTTTTTGTGAGGACTTGTGTGAAACAGTTTAACGTCATGCAACCTTAACGTTCACTATGGTTTAAGGTCTTTCAGCTGGACCGTAATGGTGATGGATGGCAGTCTATGAAGGCCATGGGTGAGTATGGTGGTGGTTTGGCTCAGTTGGGGAGATGGCTCGAAGCTACCCATGAGAGATGTGTGATGTATGAAAGGTGAGTGGATGATGGCAACCCTCTAACTTACAACGAGTGTGGATGACGGGATGGTTCAACATTTTGTGAACATGGGTGAGACTCACTGGGGAATGATGTAGGGTGATGCACTCATGAGGAGGTAATGAAGGTGATGCACGCACACTAACAAGTAGGTTAGGAAAGGCGTGTTTGAAAGTGCACGTAAAGGCGTGTGCCCATATGTGGGGGCGAGTTTATGGTCATGCCTCTTTGACTTGGGCAAAGCAGTTTATCGTCATGCAGGCAGAACGTGCACTATAGTTTAAGGTCATATAGTTAGACCGTGGTTATGCAGTTTTAAAGTCATACAACTAGGACTATGCAATTTAAGGTCATGCAACTTGACCTCCACTACAGTTTAAAGTCATATAGTTCGGACTATGTTCTTGTGTAGTTTAACATCGTGCGATTGGGACGTAGACTATGGTTTAAGGTCATATAGTTTGGACCATGCAGTTTAAGGTCATGCAACTAGACCTCCGCTACAGTTTAAGGTCATATAGTTCGGACCATAGTTATGCAGTTTAAAGTCATACAACTATGACCATGTAGTTTAAGGTCATGCAACTTGACCTCCACTACAGTTTAAAGTCATATAGTTCGGACTATGGTGTTGTGCAGTTTAATGTCGTACGACCGGGATGTAAACTACAGTTTAAGGTCATATAGTTTAGACCATGCAGTTTAAGGTCGTGCAACTAGACCTCTGCTACAGTTTAAGGTCATATGGTTTGGACCGTTGTGTGGATTGCCATGTAGGTAGAGCTTCATTGGGAATAGGCTTGTGGACGATAATCTGACTCCCTGGGGAAAACATGGCTAAGACCATTCACAAACTGAGGGCTAGGTGGAAATGGTGACCTGATGAAGGACGATCAGCAGAAGTGGACCTTGATGTGGTTTTTAAGGGGGTAAGGCACTCTCTGGAGTGAAAGATGAGACTATATGATCGGTAACCCGACTCCCTATGGATAAGGTAGCTTAGTGTGAAGCTGATCCACTCGGTATTGGGGAGGTGAGAACCCTTACTTCATTGAGGGTGATGGGCCGCAGTATAGGTGTGACTCATGAGTGTGACTCCTAATGGGGGGATGAGGGACAACTCATGACTACATTAGGGGGGTCATAGTTTAGATGCAATGGCCTGGGTGCAAGTCCACTAGGGATAGTGGTAGGGCATACACTACTTGAAATACAGCCGGCACCGTGTGTAGCGCTAATGGTTTATTGTGAATTTTCAATCGACGCTGAGTTCTCACAACACAACCGACGCTATTCAGCTGGTGTTGTGAATGACTTGTGATATTATCTGAAGTAAACTGACACTGAGTTAACCAACGCTAGGGTCGTTTCGGAGACACACTCAGTGTTAAGTGGATCGGTGCTAAGGTTGTATTTGGAAACACACCCGGCGCTAAGTCGACCAGGGCATTGTATTTGGAAACATGCCCAGCGCAAAGTCAACTAGCGCACTGTTGTTTGGAAATTCTCCCGGCTCTGTGTCAACTGGTGCTACTGTTGTTTGGAAATTCTCCCTTCACTACATCAACCGACGCGGGATGGATTGATGAGAGTTACCTCGAGCCTCGTGTCAAAGCCCGACCTAGCTTGTTATCGCTTGGCGTCCCTTGGATGCAATTGGACTCCCAATTTGTTAAGGGCATTTGAGGCTGGTGTAGTCTATTTAACGGGGTAAAATCCCGTTTTCCCTTATTTTCACCAAAGGTAAAAAAAAACTTAAGCACAAGTTTTCTTTAACCGTGAGGAGAGAGCGCCCGTTTGAAGTTTTCGGGGAGCAGTGGGACTTTAGCAACAGTCTCTACGGGGAAGGTTCTTCGATAGACAGCAGGCTTTCGGTTAGGGGTCTTGCAGAGAAGACCTTCATTGAACATGCTTCGCCAATAATTTTTTGAGTTTGCAAAGAAAGTAGAAGGGAAAGGAGAGATGTTCGGGAATCTTTCTGGGAGGCAGAGGAGGCTCTGGCTATCGTTTTTCTTTTGAGAAGAGGGGAGAAACACATCAGTGAGTATTTCCGCACGTCTTGAGGGCTTTCCTGGGGTTTTTAAGGGGTTTCCCGACGATTGTTGAAGTTTTTTGGCACTTTGGTGGTGTCGTAGAGTTTTTTGGGGATTTAGGGGAAGTCTGCAGAAGCCTTCAGATGTGATTCTGGTGAATTTCAGGCTAAAACGATAGATTGGAAGGTTTTCCAGTGAGTTTTCGACCATGTGGGAGCAATTATGGTGGAAGATGAACGACCACGAGAGGTGAGCCATACAACTGCAGGAGGTGAAATGTCGTGGGGAATGCATATGGTCACTGAAGATGTGGTGATGGTTGACCTTCGTCCTTGGAAAGTGTACGGTTACCAATGGCACGTGTGTGAGGCGAAGTCGAAGGACATGGCAACGGCTGTCAGTCGGCACGACTGATTTTGAGGTGTCAGGTTAGAGATTAGTGGCACGTTTTAGAGGTTCACCTTCAGTCGGCGCTGACCTTAGACAAGTTCAACCGGCACTGAGGTGCTAGCATTCAACTAGCGCTGAGTGTTAAAAGACTCAATCGATGCTAGCTGTTGGCATTCAACCAGCACTGGGTATTGAGAAGCTCGACCGGTGCTGAATGTTTGACAAACTCACCCGGTGCTAATCGTCAATACGCAACCGGCGATGAGCATTGAGAAGTTCACCCGGCGCTAACTGTTTTGAGATGATCCGTCGACACTAAGTGTTTGACATACTCAACAGGCGATGTCTCAGTGCCTTGGCAACTTTTGGGAGTACCACTCAGCCCTTTGTAATGGTTGGTTCCTCTTACCAAATCCTCGATGTGAAGAGGCTCCCCAGGGAAGGGGAAATCGACGCCCGTGACTTTACGCATGAAGTTTTATCAAGAGGTGAACCCATTTCGCTGACCCAACTGGTGTGTGAACCAAAGTAGCCTCTTAGCGTCAATTTCATTACTGACCCCATATGCTTTGAAGTGCAGGAAGGCAATGGTGGCAACATCTGTATTGAAGAAGGGATAGCACTTTTTCACTTCATGCATCGAAACATTGCTTCCGGGGACAACTTGCCTACCTTGGGGAAGCGAATGGTCCAGGCAAAGGGATTATTAAGGTGCTCGGCAAAAGGCCTTCGGATTCACGGAGAGCACCAATACCTGAGGGGATACGCTTCCTGGACTATCAAGGTATTGGTTTTTTATGGAAGAGTTCTTGAGTGTGCTTCGCTATTAGCGACAGTCCAGTGTTCGGGCAGCTTCTACTATCGTTGCTCTAATACAATAAAGGTATTGCTAGAGACGGGGAGCCATGTGAGCAATACCTGGCTGCTTGGTCATGGTGAAGCGGGAATCTCTTTACTGGATCTTCACTTTATTGGAGGTCTCTCGATGCTCGGGGCTATGTATGACGAGTTTGTGCCCTCAAACTCAATCATCTTTGACGATGTTCACTTAGGGGGTGAAGAACCGCCGACTAGTCTTCCCAAGATCTTTGAGCCCTACTAGTCAATTGTCGGCCGATCTAGCAATGGTAGGGTCACCTTTACAAACTGAGTGAAATTCTTTTGCAAGGATTATCTTGAGGGCAGTCAAGGTACTCCAAAGGGTAAAGGGAAAGAAGTTGCAACATAGACGCCTCCTATATATCAGCTCAAGGCTGATGATGACCGTGTCTTCTTGGCCGCCTACCTGGCCTTATTCTTGTGAAAATTCGTGCTTCCTGGCTGGGGGGATGACATTCACCCAGTGGTACTATATGTGGCATGAGGAATGGCTAGAGGGCATGAGTATGCCCTTGCTCAGCGAGTCTTGTGCAACATATAACTTGGCTTAGGGGCCATCTCCCGTGGAAAGGCCTGTAAGGGCAAGGAGGGATGGAATGGCATATAGATGGAGAAGCTTTTCCTGGGGACTTTAAAACCCCATTCCCTGTGCATTACACGTATGGGTGGCTAGGGGCTTATTTCCCTAACACCTATGTCAAGCATCAGTGCTTAGGAAATAAGTTGTGGCCCTTCTTGTGAGGTATTCGCCTTGGCTTATCCCTCCAACTGGCAGGGCTTCCATGCGAGATAGTAGATGATGAGGCCTCGCCAGAGTTCCTTGCGATGAAGACTATGACTGGGAGTGTCTTCGACACACTTAGCTCGATCTTCGAATGGGAAGAAGGATAGCAAGTCCTTGGTTATGAGAAGCGCCCACCACAGGACCTGAATGTCCTAATCAGGAGTGGTCCCCACAGCAAATTGGCTGGAGGGCCACCTCAAGGGAGTGGATCTGGGGAGACAGTTCCTACTCCTGCAGGGGGAAAGAAAAGAAAACGCCTGACTACTGCAAACACCTGTGTAGCTTCTTCAGGTAGTGGACGTACTCGGAGGTGGTGGAAGAGCGACAAGCTCCCTGTGGTGTCAGAATCAAGAGGTATCCCTTCCTCTTCTGATCTTTTAAGAATTCTTCTAATATCCCCCTTTGTGCTTTCTATACCATCTTCTGCTTCTGCTAAAATGTTTTCTTTTTCTTCAGAAACCGAGGCAGACGAAACTGAGAGCTCTGAACCTATTGACAGTGCTTCGGATTGAGAGAGAACTTTGGATCTTAGGGAGGAGCCCTTGAGTCCAGGGGAAGCTCTTGAGTCAGAGGCAACTCAGATGGAGACTGAGGAGGATGAAAGCGAGAGGGGCTCTGATGTCAATGTGGCTTTCAATCATGAGGACTTTAGTGCCCTGACCGAGGCAGGGGCTGTGGCTCAAGAAGAAGAGCCTGGAGTTGATGATGTGCCCGAGCACCAAGAGGTTGCTGCTCCTATGGTCCAGAGTCACGACGATGAGGGGCCGAAGATCTTTGTGATCGAAGTTCTGGCTGTTGAAGGCGAGGGCCAAGTGGAGGAAGCCATTGCCAAGGATGAGTCGGCTGGCAAAGGCCAAAGAGAAGGGGCAATTCCTGAACTTGGTGACACTGAGGTGACAGTTTAGGTGAGTGAAGAGCAAAGGGAACAGGTTCCTCTCCAGCCTATTGAGACAGAAGTGGAGGTCCCCGTAAGAGAGGGTCAAGACAGGGAGGCTAGCCTCGAAGAGCTTGTGCAGATTCAGACCAGGGCTGCTTATGAGCCTGACGGGCAAGGAGCACTAGGCTTTGCCCTTGTTTTACAGGAACCAGTGGCTAAGATGGCTATCACTTCAACAAGCCCAGTCCTTGAGGTCAAGGTGTCTTCAGAGTGGTAGCCTTAGCAGCACCGTCCAGGCCTATTTTTAGTGGTGTTTCTAGTATGATTGAGGGCATGCTTAGAGCAGGCCTCCAGAGCTTGAGGGAGCTGCCTTTCAATCAGTTGGGAGAAGGTTTAGCCAGGATGAGGGAGTTTGCTGGGACTACTACAGTTGGGACGGCGTCAGAGGTGCTTTCTCATTTTAATGCAACTCTAAACGAGTTGGAGAACTAGCGGTTGGAAGTACTGCATCGTAAGGAAGAAACCATAAGGGTAGCCTCCTTGGAAGATTTAATCTTGCGCAGTCACGAGAAGATAGATGCTTGTATTGAGAAGAAGGCTCTGATAGCTGACCATCAGCAGGACCTCAAGAAGGAGGCGCAAGGAAGCTTTAAGAGAATGATTGAATTTCAGGAGGCAATGCAAATACTGAAGGAAGAATTCACGGGCCTTGAGACGGAGATGGCTCAAAGGAAGTCCATGGAGGCCTCTTTGGTCAAAGATTTGTTCAAACTCGATGGCACAATTAAGTCGAAAACTGTGGTGATGACAGAAGCGACTCAAACAGTGGCCGAGCTGAAGGCACATGTTCAAGGCACTGAGACCTCTCTTAAAGCATGCAGCGCTGAGATCAATCGGATGATTGATCGTTTCTAAGCATGTCATTCTCCTTTTTTTTTTTTAACACCTATAAAATTTGTGACTGATGAATAAAGTTCTTCTCTCCTTTGATCGACTTTATTGCATGGCTTCATTTTCTCTTTACCTTTGCTGCGCTTCATGTGATTCTTTTGAATTCCTTTCGACACTTCCATTGTCCTAAGAGACTAATACCCTAGGCCTTGTTGAACCCCATGACGGGCTGCTTTTTCACCTTTCAATGTCCGATTGGCCAAAGGGTCGTAGTTCATTTTCCTCATGATTTGGTGAGCCCGGTTGCTATAGATAGCCCAGTTTTGAGGCGCTTTGGCCTTCATTAGTGGCACATTTATTTCAAGCTCAGCATAGCTTTCATTCTTTGGCATGACCTCTTTAAGATGCATTGAAGCAATACGCATGACCTCCAATTGGCTCTGGAGGCTGCGAACTTCGGTTCTCAAGTTTGCTAGAGGATCCTGCCCTTGAGGGAAAGGAAGTTGCCCTTCTCCGAACTTCTCTCCTGAGAGATCGGGGAAAAGTAAACTTTTGGTTGGACAACGGTTTGAAGAACATCCTCTAAACTTATAGCAACAGGATTTTGAAAGACTTTTCGCAGCGGTTGTTGCGCTACTTCAGCTTTCAAGAGTGCAATAGGGATATGCAGGACTTTCTGATGGTCTGGTGTATGGGTGACCCTTGGAGCCAGGAATTCTACCCCCATGGCTTTCTCGATCTCAGGAATGACTTCTAGTTCATTTTCCAGCCAAGGTGGCTCAGAACTAGTAACAGAGGGTAAGGACTCTTTTTCGAACGAATAAGGAGTTTCTTGAGGGATGATAGTTGGGACGTTAAAATGAAGAGTAGTTAGGGGGAAAATTCTGCCATGCCTTTCTTCTTCCATGAACATGTTCACTAATGTCCTCCCAACATCCTCAACATCTTCATGAGACAAGAACACAGTCTTTCTTGTAGACTCGTGACCTTCTTCTCTCAGCTTCTGAGGCGACACCAGATCTGTGAAGTAATATTTTGCATCTGCATAGTGAGTTTCAGCCACAGGGAATGGTCTTTTGTCAGGATAGACCCTATGTTGTCTCTCATCTCGACTATACTTGAAACATTGGTGCAATGTTGATGGAAGCACCCCCTAATCATAGAACCATGGCTGACTGAGGAGAATAATGTAAGAAGTGTCGGTGTCGATTACATGAACTGGGCATAATCGTTTAGCTCACCGATCTTAAAAGGAAGGTGTATCGTGCCAGTCGGTTTCTCTCCTGATTGGTTAAACCCCTCAACTGTGATGTGGGTCGAGGTAAGGTCTTCAGACCCCAACCCTAATCGAGTAAGGATCCTTCTTGGGATGAGGTTGACTGTCGAACCTCCATCTAACATTAATCGGTTGATGGAGCATGCATGTAATTCACCAGCAACAAAGAGAGGGTGATTATAAAACTTCTCCCCTAGCTGCAGATCATCCTCTGAAAAGGTGATTGGCATACATCCTTGTAGAATTGTCGGGTCTACCTCGATATTTGGTCTCGTACACTTCTGGGTCAGAGAGAGCTTGAACCAAAGCCATTTGATAATCCTTTGAAAGCATGAGGGCATCGTAGACACTGAGAAGGGCTAAAAGTTTCCGTAGATGCCCTATCACATCATATTTCACCTTCTCTTAATCAAGGCCTTGTGCTCCTGGTCCTACCACTGGTTTGGTGGGTATATTGGGTTGAGGAGCAGGTTTGGGTAAAGAGGGTTTGTTTTGGCCGGCTGGCTGACTTAATTGCACAGCGGGCTTGGTTTGAGTGATGGATGTTTGAGGCTTTGGGAGAGACTAAGTGCATGGGGTCAAAGGAGTCTTAGGGAATTGGAGAATAGGTGTATTGGGATTAAGAAGGAGCCCAGGGAGCTGTAGGATAAGCAGACTGTCTTTGGATTAAGGGGCAGTGGCGGACTGGGGAAGTTCAAGGTGCTCGACTTTTGTAGTGGAGGCTGCAGTGTCCTCCCTAATCTGAGATTTATCTGCCCTGTGGTGGGTATTTCTCCTAAAATTTGCATCATGTGGCAAGCTCCCTGAGAATAGAAGCTTTACCCCCTTGACTCTCTCAATCTTTGCTCGAAGTCAGGCTCAAGGGGCCCACGGGCTTCTCTGGCTTTGACTTCTTGCGCTTCTTTGATGAAGGTGGGTCTGACATGGCTTTAGCTGCCAGGGCATCAGCAACTGTTAAAAATCCTGCTGCTTATGCCAGGGTCTTTCTCAATCGCTTCCGTTGCGTCGTGCTTATATTGATTCCTTCGAATTCCCGATCGAGAGCCTCGAAGTCTGGGAACATCAAGGTCATATCTACATAAGACATAAGAGAAGGAGGAGCAGAAGGTGGAGAAGAGATGGAAAGTGGGGGACTTTTAAGGTCGTTCCCCTCATCAGATCGATTTGGTCGTCTTTTTACGTCATCATCAGGATTGGACAGGTGCATGGGATCTTTTAGGTCTTTCCCTCGCTCAGACCGTTGAGGATTGCTTTTAATGTCGTCACCCTCATTAGACGTTTGTTGAGTGGAAGATGTCACGGTGATGTCTTCTTGACAGGATGAAGAAGGAAAAAGGATCATGACGTGGATGAAGTCCAGCAAAGTTGGCAACGGAGGAAGGGGCCGGAGAGATTTCTGCTCGACTATGGGTTGAAAGGTCTTATTTCTTCGGCGAGTAGCCCTTGGTGCCTGTCGTTTTCTGGTTTTCTGAGGTAATGTGTGATTCGTCTCGCTGAGCTGGCGAATAGCCTTAGCTTGACGAACTGCTTCTCGCCTCAAAGACTTGAGTATGCTTCGGCCGTGGTAGATGCTGGTGGGAAGTTTGAGTCATTGATGGGAAGGTAGTGCCTTGTGAGATCTTCTTGCCTCGATGAGAAAATTATTTGAGGATCCCTTATGGGAAGATTGTAGAATTCTTGTTACTCCCGCATCTTCTTTGCGAATATGTTAAGGAAAGCTGTGCATTCTGACAAGTAATGACCTCTTATCTGATGGTATGGACACCAACAATCTTCAGTCCCCTTAACAAGGTGAAGGGGTTGCCTTGCCTGGTTTGGTGTGATTATGCCTTCCTGAAGCATTATAATGAAGAAGGTGTAGAAACTTTCAAGCACTTCATCCTCCTCCTGGATGGTTACAACATGGGAGGCCTCAGCTGCACCGAAGGCCTTCTTTAGGTCTTCAAGCATTATCTGACCCTTCTAAATTAGGGCCTCAATGATGTCCTTCAACGTGTAACAGTCATCCATAGGATGATTAATCCTCCAATGGTAAGCACAATAATTAGCCTGATCATCAAGGCCAGTTTGCTTGAGGAACTTGATTTCTGAAAGCTAGATCATATTCTGATTCAATAATAACTGGAACAATACAGGGACCCATTCCTTCTCCAAGGGATAGACCTTATTCCTATGCCTGGAGAGATAATCATTCTAGTCAAAGTTGGTTAGTGGAGGTACCCTATTATATGATGGTTGTAGTTTGCCAGCTTGGGGTGTTACTGTTGCTGCGATTACCCATTTAGAGAGGTCCAAGGTTTGGGGGGAAGCCTTCTTTGAATCAGTGACCATGACGGCTGCACTGATTACCCCTTTCTGTTGGCTACCCCGTGTGTTATTCCGAGAGCTACCATTGCCCTTGTTACTTCCTAAACTTGTAAATGGCTGTCGTGTCGCACCATGATGCATGAAAAACTTACTATGCGAACTGATTTAGAGATCAACTCTGACATGGAGGTCGGATTGAAGTCCTCGACATGTACAACAATTTTAGGTTGCATATTTCACGGGCAATTTTGGACTGTTTCCTTCTCAGGCATAGGATTAGGATGGCGGGAAACCAAGTTTCTCCATCTTGTTATGAACTAATCTACTGGCTCATCCAGGTCTTGAGTCAGGGTGAGAAGCTCGATGGTTTGAACCTCACCTCATAGAAGCGTTGATAGAATAGTTTCTCCATCTCCTCCCATGTATGCATCGAGTTTGGAGGAAGTCGGGCATACCATGAAATGTCGGGCCATCAAGGGTCTCGACAAACTTGCAGAGGAGAAGTCTTCCATCAGCTGCCATTTCCCGACATGCCACTTGGAAGTGAGCGATATACTGGTTTGGGAAGGTGGTTCCACTGAATAGAGGAAACTTCCCTTTCTTGTAGTCTGAGGGGAACAGGACTTGATTAATATAAGAGGGGTATGGTCTTTGATAAGGGGTATCCTTTAGGCTATGGGTGACCATAGCATCAATATCAGACTGAGAGACCGAATGAGGGGCAGAATTGTCTTGCGAGGTAGATGGAGGAGGCTACCGTGGAGGTATACCATCAGAGTGATGGGAATTGACCTCATGGCTAGTCAATTGGTGTGCAGCGTCAATACGATCGATCTTTTCCATCATCGTGGACACCATATCCTCAAACATGTTCACGTGATCCTCATGCACATCACTGGGCTTGCTTATGACCATTATGCTGACCGTTTCTCTAGGAAGGTCAACGTTAGTGGCGATAGAAGGTTTGCGAGCTTGACAGGTTGGACATGCTAGGTCAGTCTGTACGGGGTCAGCATGCCCTGACTGAATCAACTTTTGTATGCAGATCGCGTTTTGACCGGTTCTTTATGGTCTTGGGACTGCGGCTATGGGGCCGGTTCACGATGGTCTTGGGACTGTGGTTGTTGGACCGTGGTTGTTGAGTGGTTGGGTCTTCTTCTGCGACACTAACCACTACACAGAGGATATAGAGCGCTTCTTTAGGCTTCATTGTCTGAAGGGGGTAAAAGGGATTCATGTGAAGAGGGTCATCAAAATTGGCTGTTATTCCGATCAAGAAAACTCTCTAGTCAAAATTTGTAGAAGGCAGCCTAGCCTTGGTCACCTACCTAGTCAAAATTTACAGACCTCTATCACGTTTAGCCTTGAGGTTTTGATGGACCTCTTGCCAAAACTGCGATCTAGATCACAGTTGGTCAACTCTTCTTGCACAGGAGAGAGTTGTCTCCATCAAGTGTGGCAAAGGATGAGGGCTAAGAACTGGAGTCATCTTGGGCCGGAGAGGATGAAGGACTCAATCTTCTGTGAGGTCCATGCCCCGAGCTCTCTTATGAGCTCCAAGGACATCACCAAAGTGTTAGGGCTAGTTTAGGATGATACTCTTGGGGAAAACCTTCGAGCACTAAGGCTGAAGGTGCTTGCTCGAGGAAGAAGGAGCAAGCGGGAGCAGGGTTGACTCATAAGGGGGCATGAGTCGAGGACGAGGGGAGGCCTGAGATGGCGACCCGTGTGCGCCCCTTAAGGAAGGATCTTGTGTGACCTGGGGGTCCACTCGGGCTCGTGCAGGTGAGCTACCCTTAAGAGGCAAAGAACTACGAGCAAGTGTCTGTTAAAGAATACGTGCAGGCCTGTCCCTTACAGGGTGCGCTTGTGTGTGCATGGGAGGATGATGTGGAGGTCATCTCCTGTGTACTCAGATTGACACAGTAATGGCGTTGCCTCGAGTAGTGAGATGTACATGAGTGGCGTGTGGAGGATCTGGCCTCGAAAGGTTCGATCTGGACACGGACTTAAGGTAACATAAGGGTTGCCCTAAAGTGTGACTCGAGTGGGTGACCCACGAGTCTTGTGGTGTGTGTAAGGGGTGGAGGCTGTGGGGTTTTCACCTCTTTATGTTGAGCCTCTAGGGATAGAGACCACTGGTGTAGGAATATGGGGGGTAGCCTTATGGCAACCCACAGAAGCAATGGCAACTCGCTTGCCTTTTACAGAAAGGGACTAGGTGGCCTTCCAGCGTACCTCAGAAACATGACCGGTAAGTTACTTATCGGTAGCTGGTTGCATGCTGTGTGGGGCAACATAAGTCCCGCCCACACAAGGCGCCTTGGTGGAATTTCCACCTGAGCGAAGATATGGGGAGTGAGGGACCTTCAAGTCTCGCCTCACACCGGTCCAGGTTAAGACCTGGGTGCTAGATAAGGGGTCTTTGCACAAGAGAATGGTCGAGAACGAAGTCGAAGGACCTTGTCCCCTAGGGACACTCTCGATTAAGAGGATAAGAAAATCCCCAATCCAGATGAATGGGAACCCAGCAGCCATAAGTGAATGTGAAAAGGTGATGAAAGAAGATAAAGAAGAAACTAGCCAAACATGAATGATCCGACTAAGCAATAGTAAGTCCCCAGTAGAGTCGCCAAGCTGGTTAGGTGCCTCGATCTGGACCTTCGGATCCCTGGGGGATCAGGCGGCTTGCATCTTGGGTTTCGGGAAAGACCCAGGACATTCGTGAGATCAATCTCTCAGGAACCTCATTCGAGAACGGGGGCAGGTGTTACCAATTGGTGATAGAGGAATTTAAGAGGTGAGCTCAGCACTTACTCGAGCTGACTCGAATGGGCGCCCTCTTAGATCGCGAAGAAAGCCCCCCAATAATGAAACTGGTTCGGAATCGTCTCCCTTGGCTCGTATTCTTCTTATTTTCTGCTTTTTGCAATCACACATATATGGCAAAGGTTATGGGACAGGTGGTTCAGGCCTCACCCTTTTCCTCTTTTATGAACATATGCACGCATGCGTATTCGAAAAGAAGAAAGAAAGACAGGTGGAGAGAAGGATTAGACTAAGCGAGAAGGTCAGGGTAGTAACTAGGCTAGTGGATAATTGACATAACGTGGTGGCAAAACGGGCCTGATAACTAAGACCGGCTGACGGGATCGCTACTAGACGTTATTGCCAATATCGACTAGCTAGGCACGATGGTCGGTCTGTCATAGCAGACAAGTGGGCCGAGCGAACCTGGTGCAACAACATTACGGCTAGGCAACAAGACTGACATTAGATGCTAACCTCAATCCCCCTTGGTCGAATGAGAGAGTAGCAAAGGAATGTTTAAAGAGAAGAAGGGGATAGATAGAAGGAGAGAGAAGAAGAGGAGATTCAGTCGATGATAGACATCATTGACTGTTTCAGGAGGTGAGAGAGAGAGGAAGCAGTCGGTGCTAGGCTTCACTGACTGTGCCAGATGAGAAGAGAGGAAGGGAGCTAACTGACGCTTAGTCTAGTCAACTGACAAAAGAAGAGAGGGAAAACCAGTTGGTGTTAGGTCTCGCCAACTGATAGAAGAAGAGGGAAAAGACCAATCAGCGTTAGGCCTCCCCGACTGGTAAAGAGAGAAAAGACAATTGGTGCTAGGCCTCGCTGATTGGAAGAAGAAGAGAGAGAAGACCAACTGGTGCTAGGCCTTACGAACTGGTAGAGAAAGAAAAAACAACCGGTGCTAGGCCTTATCGACTGGTAGAAGAGAGAGAAGACCAATTGGTACTAGGCCTCGCCGACTAGTAGAGAGAGAAAAGACAACTAGCACTAAGCCTCACCGACTGGTAGAAGAAGAGAGAGAAAACCAACTGACGTTAGGGCTCACCGACTGATAAACGAAGAGCGAGGAGACAAACTAACGCTAGGTCTAGTCGACTGACAAAGGAAGAGAGAGGAAACCAACTGGTGCTAAGTCTCGTCGACTGATAGACGAAGAGAGAGGAGACCAACTGAATTTAGGTCTCACCGACGCTAAGTCTCGTTGACTGATAGATGAAGAGGGAGAAGAAGAGAGAGAAAGAGAGAGATAATAAGAGAGAGAAAGGAGAGAGAGAAAGAAAGAGAGGAAAAAGAACAAAGAGAGAGAAAGAGAGAGAGAAGAGAAAGAAGAGAGAGAAAGAAAGAGAGAAGAAGATTGAGAAAGAGAGAAGAAAGATAGAGAGGGGAGGAGAGAGAAAGTTACCTCCTTGAAGGGTACTGGCCCTTTTCTTTTCTCTTGTCTCTCTCTTCAAGACATACTCATAAGCTCAAGCAAGGAATCAAAATTTCTATTCAATCTTCTCAAAAATCAACTGAAGACCGAGGTTCTTTGTGGGTGTGGGAGTGTGTTTTTATAATGAGGCAGTGCCTGTTTATATAGAGTTGTGTGGATTGATCAAAATTATACCTAATTGCTGAAAATTAAGATTTAATTGAATTAAAATAAATTCTAAAAATGGTTACAAAATGACTGTTTTGCCCCTGCCTAACAATGTGTGGAATTTCATAACGGTTCATGTGGCTATCGAGAACTTCGATGATCTTCTGAGGTTGACCCGAGGTAGTTCTGATGCCCATTTGATCGAAAGATTATTGCTTTCTTGTAAGGATCTACATGGAGATTGTTTTGATGCCAACTTTGAGCCATGAATCATATTTTTTAGTCATGATCATGAGATTTGAAATTTGTTTGAATCTTGGAAACTTCAGATCGGTAGTGCGATCTTTCGTTAATTTTTTTCAATGATTTCTTTGTCGTTGCGCACTAAGCATGTCATCACGATCGCATGGCTATAATCGAAACATGATTTGGAGCTCAAACGAAGATTTTGCAACTTTTGAGTTTTGACCGGAATCTGAAATCCAGTGGCTAGAATTCCAATAACTTACGTGGTTCGGTCCAATGATAGCCTTGAACCTTACACGTACAATGGAATTGGTTTTGCGTCGATCCGTTGTGCAAGCGTCGTGATTTGGTTCATCGAGTGAGGCATGTTGCTGCTGAATTTTCTGAAACTTCTTCATGGATGAGCAACTTCTCTCTAGCTTTTCTCCTTGTTCGAATATCATCTCAAGGTGTGCCACATATCGAATTGTTCGTCTTGATGAGACGAATACACTCACCAAAATTGGGAGCGATCCGATTCAGAGCGAGTGAGTTACGGGCCCCAAAAGTGACTGCCTATAACTGTAAAACAACCACCTTTAATGGTGTTTTGGTGAAGTGAGGCCATACGGGAATAGTATGTGACCTCTCTTGTTTCAATGTTTTGCTCATATCTTTGATCTGGAGTGTCTGATCAAGCCGAAACTTGGGCCATAGGGATTTTTAACCATACCGGATCCAATGATTATGGTCCCACAAGGATTTGAGACACCGAAAATGTAGCTCTAGTTGTAGAGTCCGTTTCAGAGTGTTAGAGGCCAATTTTCTGAAAATTGTTTCTTTGTGTTCACTGCCTTAAACATGTCTGATCATGATAAAACTTGGCAGGTGGTCTTTTGAAGTGCTGATGACGATCTTTAAAAATTATGGGATCATTTTGAGACTCTCAAGAATTTTCCACTGTTTTGTAAGCTTTATTGATCTGCTTCCTACCAAGGACAAAGGTGATGAAAAATATGTTCAAACATTGTCGATAGTACAGTATCCACAACCAATGGAGGACCCATTGTGTAGTGGTCTGAATTCACATGTATCAATTTCATAACAGAATCACAGTATCCACTACCAATGGAGGACATAGTGGCCAGAAATCAAATATATCAGTTTCACATAACAGAATCACAATATTCACTACTAATGGAGGACCCATTTCACAGTGTCCAAAAATCATATATATTAGTTTCACAGAATAGAATCACAGTATCCACTACCAATGGAGGACCCATTGCAAAGTGGTCTGAAATCACATATATCAATTTCACATAACGGAATCACAGTATCCACACCAATGGATGACCCACTGCATAGTGGCCAGAAATCACATATATCAGTTTCACATAATAGAATCACAGTGTCCACTACCAATGGAGGATCAATTGTGTAGTGGCCAGAAATCACATACATCAGTTTCACTGTGTATAAGCATGCATAACATTTATTCATTCATACTTTACTCCCGTCAAGAGGTCAGGAACATTCAATATTCGTAGGTCACAATCATGCCATTTCAGTGTGTTATAACAAAAAATTTCAATCACCTTGCAAAAGGACTAAGCTATGTTAAAAAGCATCGTTGCATGACCTGTGCATAAATCATATACAACTTAAAATTCATTGTTGCTCTTATCAATCGTGGGCACATATAGAATGAGGCATAACACCCAAATTATGAGGGGATAAGACTCATGCATCTATCAAATGGCTGTGTTTTTGTATCATTTGGACATCAATAGGTTAGTCAAAGTCTCAATGCAACAGAAGCAATATTTCTGGAAATTATCACAATCTGCTAACAATGACATACATGCATAAATTGAAACATATCTTCAAAACTACTAAAACTCTCAACTGAACATAAACATTAAGCTCAAAGAAAACTCAGAGATCTTTCCAATGGGGGTCATTTGAGGCAATTCTGAGGTGATTTGATAGGGTAATAGAGAGTCACAAAGACCTCAATTCTCCTTGGAATTTCATTGTTAAGCCATAACAGACTTCAAAGATTAAAGCACAACTTCTAAACTACACTAGATAACCACATGAAATCAATTATAGCTTAAACTAGACTCACAAGAGCATCACCTCAAAGAATTTCAAAGCCATCAACAGAATTTCAGTACTCATTTTCACCATGTAAAAGAAAGCAAACTTTCTAGAAGATGCAGTCATCATTTTTACACATGCTTACGTTCAAACTATGCTCAAATCAAGCTTCATTCATGTTCTTATGCTCATGGGTCTACAAGATAGTGATCTTACTTACCTTTGTGTTCCAATGGTGATCCCAATTATCCTCCCACTGTCCACTTCACTAGGCTTCACAAGCTTCCCAATAGTTAGCCAAGGGAGTCTTATTCAAGTCCTTCACTCTCCTTAGAGAGAGAGAAAGAACAAAGGAGTATGGGTGCCCGTGGCGTGAGGGGAAGGAGGAGGTCTTAAATACTCGTCAAGTGGCAAGTGGCATCAAGTGGCATGCCACTCACATGTAGCTGGGCAAGTGGCAAAAACTGACCATGCACGGCAGTGTTGCACATGGCGTTGGCCTCCCTCGTGCACGGCGCTGGACTCAATCACGCACGGCGTTACTCCTCGTTCTTTACACGGCATTACTCCTCCTTCTTTGCATGACGTTACTCCTCCTTCTAAGCCCGGCGTTTCTCCTCCTTCGTGGGGCGTTACTCCTCCTTCTTCGCGCAGCATTACTCCTCCTTCTTCGCGCGGCGTTACTCTTCCTTCTTTGCACGACATTACTCCTCCTTCTTTGCATGACGTTACTCCTCCTTCTTAGCCCAGCGTTTCTCCTCCTTCGTGGGGGATTACTCCTCCTTCTGCGCGCATCATTACTCCTTCTTCGCGCGGCGTTACTCCTCCTTCTTTGTGTGGCGTTACGAGCTCACCAAGTTCATGAAATTTGGGTCGTTACATCATCCACGTTTAAAAAAAAAAATTTGTCCCCAAAATCATATTTATATTAATTAAACAACTGGGGGTACTTATTCTGAATCTCATCTTCTCGTTCCCATATTATTTCTTCCTTTGAGTGGTACTTCTATAAAACCCAAACCAGGGGGATTTATTTGTTGCATAGAACGTGCACCCCCCTGTCTAGAATCTCAATCGGCTACTCGATATAAGTCAGGTCTTCCTTGGTTATTAATAGCTTATATTTCAAAACATAGGACGGGTCTGGCTGATATTTCCTCAACAATGACACAGGAAACATATTTGCCAACTCAAGTGGTAGGGCAAGCCAATAAGCCGTACTTCCTACTCTTTCCAGAATTTCAAATGGTCCAATAAATCATGGGCTCGATTTTCCTTTCTTGATGAATCTCATAATACCCTTAGTCGGCGATACCTTCAAGAAAACTCAATCACCTACCTCAAACTCAAGGCTTCTCCTTTGATTGTCGGCGTAACTCTTTTACAGACTCTGAGCAGCTTTGAGCCTCTCCTGAATCAAGGAAATCTTGTCTGAGGTCACTTGAACAATTTCGGGCCCTAACAACCTTCTTTCACTGACCTCATCCCAACAGATAGGTGATCGGCACTTCCTTCCATACAAGGCTTCAAAAGGTGCCATGGATACTGGCCTGGAAACTGTTGTTATAAACAAATTCTATCAAAGGCCGATGATCTTCTAAGCTTTCCTTGAAATCAGTAACACATGCTCTTAACATGTCCTCTAGAGTCTAAATAGTTCTTTCTGATTGCCCATCAGTCTGGGGGTGAAAAGCAGTGCTAAAAGTGAGTCTTGTCCCCAAAGTTAATTGCAAACTGTCCCAAAATCTTAAAATAAATTTAGTGTCCCAGTCAAACACCATACTGACACGTGTTCCATGTAATCTTACAGTCTCTTTAATGTATAGTTGAGCAAATTTGTTCAAAGTATGAGTTGTGCAAACTGGTAAGAAATGAGCTGCTTTCGTTAGTCTATCCACAAAGACCCAAATGCTATCATGTCCAGCACCTATCCTGGGTAAGGTAGAGACAAATTCCATAGTAATGTGCTCCCACTTCCACTCCAGTACGGGGAAGGGTCGCAGTCCAGCGGGTTATGATGTTCAGCTTTTATTTGCGACATGCTAAGCACTTGGAAACAAACTGTGCTGCTTCCTTTTTCATATCATTCCACCAAAAACATTTCTTCAAGTCCTAATACATCTTAGTACTCCTCGGGTGCATAGTATAACGGGAGTGGTGTGCTTCCTCTAAAATAACCCGCTTCACATCCTAAATATTTGGGACACAAACCCGATCTTTAAATCTTAACAGACTGTTCCCACTAACAGAGAAATATTCTTTTGTCCCCAGCTTCATTTCTTCGAGAATCTTCATAAGTTGCAGATCCTCTTTCTCCGCTTTACGAATCTGTTGAAAGATTTGGGGCTCCGCCCTCATACCAGCAGTCATTCTTACCCCAATACTAAGGGGGAAAGTTGGGTGCCACTCCATTGCATCTTCTATTAATTTCATCTCTCGAGTCATCAGGTGCACCACTAATACTAAGGGCTTCCAACTCAAAGCGTCAGCCACCACATTAGTCTTGCTCGGTTGTTAATTGATGGTATAGTCATAATCATTCAGCAGATTCATCCATCTTCCTTATCTCATATTTAACTCTTTCTGAGAAAACAGATACTTGAGGCTTTTATGATCTGTAAATATCTTAAATTGATCCTCATAAAGGTAATGTCTCCATTATCTTTAAGGAAAACACTACAACCGCAAGTTCCAAGTCATGTGTTGGGTAATTTTGCTCGTACGGATTCAGCTGTCTAGAGGCATACGCTATAACTTTCCCTCGCTGCATCAGTACACAACCAAGCCCTTTATGGGAAGCATCAATCTAAGCCACAAAGTCTTCATTCCCTTCAGGTAAGGTTAGTATTGGGGCCATGGTTAGTCTCTTTTTTAGTTCTTGAAAGCTTGTCTCACAATCATCTGACCATACAAACTTTACTTCTTTCTGAGTTAGGCGAGTCAAGGGGAGCGATATCTTTGAGAACCCCTCCACAAAGCGTCTGTAATAACCCGCTAGTCTTAAAAAACTACAGACCTCGGATACATTTGTCGATCTTCCCCACTTCAGAACAGCTTCAATTTTACAAGGGTCAACTATGACCTCGCCCTTAGGAATAACATGCCCAAGGAAGGCCATGAAAGCCAAAACTCGCTTTTCTCCAGCTTAGCATATAATTTTTCTACCTTTAGGGTCTAGAGGACTATCCTCAAGTGTTGTTCATGCTCTTCAAAAGTCCTTGAATATACCAGAATGTCATCTATAAAAAGCCACCACAAAATCATCCAAAAAGGGTCTAAACAGCCTATTCATGAAATCCATAAAGACAGTCGGGACATTAGTTTACCCGAATGGCATTATTAAGAACTCGGAGTGTCCATATCGGGTTTTGAATGCGGTCTTAGGGACATCCTCTTTTTGGACCCACAATTGATGATAACCTGACCGAAGGTCAATTTTTTAAAACACTTGAGCCCCTTGAAGCTGATCAAAGAGGTCGTCAATTCTAGGCAAGGGGTACTTATTCTTTACCGTGACCTGGTTCAGTTGTCTATAGTCTATACAAAGTCTTAAGGACCCATCTTTCGTTTCACAAACAAAACCGGTGCACCCCATGGTGACACACTAGGTTGAATGAATCCCCTTTCTAATAAATGTTGCAATTTCTCCTTCAGTTCTTTCAATTCGGCGCGAGCCATCCTATAAGGGGCTTTACAAATGGAAGCAATGCCAAGAACTACCTCTATTTCAAATTCTATCTCCCTAACTGGAGGCAGAGTGGTTAATTCTTTAGGAAAAACTTCTGGATACTCCCTCACTACTAGTATCTCATCTAACTTTGACTGGGCTTCCTGATTCTCTACTATATAAGCCAGATACCCAACATATCCGTTGGTCAACAAACGGGAAGCCCAAAGTGCTGAGATAAAGTGTATAGGAGAAACATCCTTAATGCCAACAATTTACTGTCGCATAGTGTGCGGACAACCAGTCCATGCCCAAAATCACATCAAAGTCTTGGATGTCTAACAATATCAAATATATAGGTAGAACACACCCTTCAAGCAAAACCCCATATTGTTTATAAACCTTATCAGTTTTTATAGATTCCGCATAGGTGCGCCTACAACCAATGTCTAGTCAAGAAGTGCAGGTCTAACATTCACAGAGGTGGACGCCTTAGCGTCTCGCTCTATAAGGGCAAACACCCGACCTTAAGTCTTTGGTCGGCCTTCTGGTCCCTTCACTGAATAGTCCTTGATCATGTGGCCAGGCTTGCCACATCTGAAGCATGTTCCTATCCTCCTTCAGCACTCGGCCGCCAAGTGATTGTCCCTTCCGCAGTATGGACATGTCGGGCACTGGTTCTCTCTTATGTCGCCCAATAAGGTTTTCTAGATCTTCTTTCTCCCTTGATTATTATTTCCCCTGAAGCTTCTCTTTGGGGGTGGTCGAGTCTTTCTTCCAAAACTTTTAAACTAAGCTGATCTCATCCTTCTATCTTTCCTGAACCGGGATTCTTCGCCATCCTTTTCTATTTTCATGGCCAGATCCACTAAAGGGGAGAAGGTCTTAAATTGGCTGATAGTACCCTCCCCCTTATTTCTGGCTTGAGGCCTCTTTCAAACTTACTAGCCTTCTGTGCCTCGGTATTAATGATGTGTGACGCATATCATGACAATTCAGCAACCTTGGCTACATATTGTTCTACAGACAAAGCCCTATGTTGCAGCTCAATAAACTCCAATTCCTTCTTTTCCCGTATTAAGTCAGGGAAGTACTTCTCATTAAAGGCCTCCAAGAAGTTCTCCCAGGTCACTTCTATCCCTGACCTTTCCCATGATTGTTTTACTGAGTCCTACCAGTGCTCTGCATCTCCCTCTAACATGAAGGCCCCCAATCTAACCTTTTGTTCATCACTGCAATGCAACACTTCAAATATCTTTTCAACTTGCCTTTTCCACCGTTCTTCTTTTTCTACTCCCTCATGCCCTAAGAACGTCTGAGGTGCTAGCTTCTTGAACCTTATTATTAATCCACTGTCAGGTTGCTACGGGTCAGGGGTAACCGGGGCTTGCATACTGTCTTTCATCATCTGAGTCATAGCCCCTAAGGTCTTGAAGAATTCTCCAAGGGCTTCTATATTCTCGTTACTATAACTCACATTATTAGCACGAGCCCTTGGCATCTTGTCCTACAATAAGGGCAACCCAACCACCAGTTTACTCAAAACTACTCTAGAGACACCTCTACAACATTCTAGGTTAAGAATCCTATCCTGGCTGCTATGATACCACAATTGTCACGACCCCGAACCCTAGTCCCTACCGCCTAGCGAGATCATGACCGGAAGTTGCGACTGACACTCAGGTGGGAGTGGCACAACGCATATAAAATTTTCAGAATCAAAGCAAACCACGAAACAAAATAAACTCAAAAAACAAAAGGCCACGAACTGAGCAAAATAGAACCATCTCATATAAATATATATATTCAATCTTCAAAATTTCTTTAACAAAATGTTCAAGGGGCTACCAGCCTGCCAATAAAAATACCATATTCATTAGACTGACATTGTGGTACTGCCATCAGACACCTACAATCAAAAGATCCTTGGATAGAAGTCAAGCTTCAAAAGTCTGTTGCCACCGGCCAGCTGCCCACGTACGTGCTAAAGGTTCTCACTCTACAGGAAAGAAAAAACAAAAGATGTATGAGCTAAAAGCCTAATAAGTAAATCAATACCCTTGCATTACTGCCTACATGCACACATGATGGATAATAGGCCCATAGATTATTATAGTTCACGCGCTGTCACAGAACAATGTCATGCATAAGAGTATACTGATGGAACAAACAGAGTAAAGTTCAAGCATTAAAACTTTGCACATTTACATGAGCTAATAGTTACATGAACATTCCTCAAAATCACACATTCAGAAACTTAGTTAAAGCATACACTTCATACAGATAGAAGCTAGCAGTGCCTACTCCTGAAGTACAAGCCCCATCTATCAGGCTAAGTCAGTCCTGTAACTTGGGACTTCTACCCTCATTCAGGAGGGAGGACAATGAAAAATGAAGGTCCCATTTGGTAATATCCTTACTCACATATACAATCCCCAGTGCGCTTTGGGGTTTTGATAGGCTGTGGTCTTGCAAGACACGCCCTCTCCTTGCACCTTCAGGTGAGAGGGCATTACACCACCATTGGAGAACCCAATGCATAGTGCCTATAATAATTTGGGGGGCGTGATCCACCCTATTATTTACAGTTACCTCCTGACTCCACTCCTATCATTGGAGTCGGGGCAAAGTCAGAACTTGACAGCAGTATAATATCCACTATCAATGGAGGACCCATTGCGTAGTGGTCATAATTCACATGTATCAATTTCATATAACAAAATCATAGTATCCACTACCAATGGAGGACACATTGCATAGTGGTCAGAAATCACTGTTTGAATGCATTTTTCAGCACCTTGGTCCCTGATTCGAAATAAAGAGGAAGTAAGTCAATAAAGCCTACAAAACAGTGGAAATTTTGACAGCCTTAGAATAGCCTTAGAATTGGTCAAGATCTTCATCAGCACTCCAAAAGGCCACTTGCCAACTTTCATCATGATCAGACATGTTTAAGACAGTGAAAACAAAGAAACAATTTTGGAAAAATTGCCCTCTAGCACCCTAAAATGAACCCCGTAACTAGAATTATATTTTTAGTGCATCAAACAGCTATGGGACTACCACTATTATATCCGTCATGGTTGAAAACCCCTAAGTGTCAAGTTTCGGCTTCATCAGACACTCTGGGTCACATACTATTATCGTGTGGCCACCCTACACTAAAACACCATTAAAGGTGGATATTTTTACAGTCACGGCAGTGAATTTTGGGGTCCATATCTCACTCGTTTCGAGTCGGATCGCGCTCAAATTCTGTGAGCGTGTTCGTCTCATCAAGTCAAGCATTTTGATATGTGGTACGCCCCTTGACGATGCTTGAGCGGAGAGGAAAACTAGAGAGAAGTTGCTGATCCGTGAAGAAAATTGCAAAAAATTCAGCAACAGCACGACGAAATCTTCATCCGGACATGAAATCGAGCTGCGTTTGTTGCAACGTGATCATGACGGCATGCTCGGTGTGATTCAGGGCATAAATTGAAGAAAAAAAATTAAGAAACGGACACTCAATCGATCCAAAGTTTTCAAGATTCAAGTAAATTTCAAGTTTCATGATCATGGTTTAAAAACATGATTTATAGCTTGAGATTTGTATCAAATTGATTGCCATGCCGAGCCCTATAAGAAAACAATCATCTTTGAATCAACCAGGCATCAGAATAACCCCGGATCTGTCATGGAAATCACATAAGTGCTCGGGCAGTAGCAGGAACTATTCTGGAGTTCCACACATTGTTAAGCATGGGCAAAACAGTCTTTTTCACCCATTTTTAGAATTTTTTTTAATTTAATTAAATTATAATTATCAATTCTAGGTAGTTTTTTGGCATCCACTCATGTTTGGGTCCAATTCTATGTAAACATGCAAAGCCAAATTGTAAAGGACCTTCGGTTCATTTCATAAAAACACCAATAAAGTTCCAATTTCTTCTTAAGCTCATGGGTGCATCTTAGAGAGAGAGAGAGGAAAGAGAAAACAAGGGGCGGTACTCCTCGGTAAGGTAACTTTCTCTCTCCTCCCCTCTTTCTCTCTCCTCCCCTCTATCTCTATGTCTCTCTCTTCTTCTATCTCTATCTCCCTTTCTCTCCCTTCTTCTCATCTCTATCTCTCTATTTTTCTTCTCTCTATCTATCTTTCTGTCTCTTCTTCTCATCTCTATCTCACTCTTCTTGTCATCCCTATCTCTCTCTTTTCTCTCACTTTTTTCTAACACAGCCGACGATGACTAGCGCTGCCTGTGTCTCCTCTATGCTCTCCTTCTAACATAGCCGGCAATGACTAGTGTCGCCAATGTCTCCTCTCTTCTCTCCTTCTAACACAACCATCGATGACTAGTGTCGCATGTGTCTCCTTTCAGCTCTCTTTCTAACACAGCTGGAGATGACTAGCGCCGCCTGTGTCTTCTCTTTGCTCTCTTTCTAACACAGTCCGCGATGATTAGCGTCGCCTTTGTCCTCTCTCTGCTTTTCTTCTAAGCATAGCCGGTGATGACTAGTACCGCCTGTGTCTTCTCTCATCTCTTCTTCTAAACACAGCCAACGATGACTAGCGCCACCTGTGTCTTTTTTTTGCTCTTCCTCTAAACCCAGCCGGCGATGACTAGCACCACCTGTGTCTTCTTTCTCCTCTTTTTCTAACACAGCCGATGATGCTTAGCACTGCCTGTGTTCTTCTCTCTCCTCTTTTCCTAACACAGCCGGTGATGCTTAGCACCACTTGTGTCTTATCCCTCCTCTTCTTCTAACACAGTCGGTGATGCTCAGCACCGCCTATATCCTCTCTCTCTTCTTTGTCTCACTCAGTCAGCAATGGCTTAGTGTCGCCTGTGTTTTCTTGTGCCTCTTCTCCTATCACGACCGGCGAAGGCCTAGCACCGCATGTATCTCCTCTCTCCTTCCTTGCACCACAGTCGGCGGAAGCACATCGCCGCCTGTGCCTTTTCCTTCTTTCCCCTCCTCTCACTGTTGTATGTGTGTGTCTTTCCCCCTTCCTTCTCTCTTCTCGCACACCCTTCTTCTCCTTTCTTTCTCTTCCTCTCCTTCCTTTTATTCTCTTCTTCTCTTATCTTACTTCTTATTTTTTCTTTATGACCTCTATTCTTTTTGTTATTCTTTTGTTTGATTAAGAGGGGTTGAGATCAGTCTTTTGTGGTAGGCCAGTCGTCCAGCCATAATGTTGTTGTGCCAGAATTACTGTGCCCGCTTTATTACCACGGTAGACTAACCATCGTGTCTAGCTAATTAGTATCGATATAGACGTCTAGTAGTAATTCTATTGAGCCGATCTGAGTTACCGAGCCCATTTTACTACCACGCCAGGCAAATTACCTACCAGCTAGTCACTGTGTCGATCTCCCCTCCTGGTCAAATTTTTCTCTCTCCCATCTTTCTTCTCTCATTCTTCTCTCCTTCTTTTTGAATGTGCACGCTCGTGTGCGCTCACCAAAGAGGCAAGGTGAGGCCTGTTGACCCACCTGCCTTATAACATTTGCCATATATGTGTGATTGCAGAAAACAGGAGAATACAGGCCAAGGGAGGCAATTTCGAACCAGTTTTACAACTGGGGGGCTTTCTTCGTGATCTAAGAGGCCGCCCAAGTGAGCCAGCCCAAGTAAGTCCCAAACCCACCTTAAATTCCTCTCTCATCGATTGGTCCACTTGCCCTTATTCTTGAACGATGTTCTCGAGAGAGGGATCTCAAAAGTCCCGGGTCTCCCTGAAACCCGAGATGCGTGCCGCCCGATCATCGTGATTAGGAGGGTAAGATCGAGGCACCTAACCAGCTTAGCGACTCCAATGGGGACTTAGTACCCCTTAGTCGGGTAGTACTTATTAGGCTAGTTTCTCCTTTTTGTTTTTCTGTTTTCACATATCACTTTTGGCTTGTGGGTTCTATAACCCATTTATCTGGATCGAGGATTTTCTTATCCCCACATTCGCAAGTGTCCCCAAGGAACGAGGTCCGCCAACTTCGTTCCCGATCTTCCTATTTAGCGAAGACCCCTTGTCTAGATCTCAGGTCTTATCCTCGATCGGTCTGAGAAGGGACTTAAAGGTCCCTCACTCCCCATCTCCTCGCTCTGGTGGAACCTCCACCAAGGCACCCTGCATTGACAGCACATCTATTGCCACACACAGCATGCACCCAGCCATCGGCAAGTCACTTGTCGGTCGTATTGTCGAGGTACGCCAGAAGGCTGCCTAGTCCCTTTCTGCGAAAGGCAAGCAAGTTTCCATTGTTTCTGTGGGTCGCCACAAGGCTACCCCCCACATTCCTGAACCACCACAAGTTTCTATTCGTAGAAGCTCGACACATAGAGGCAGAGACCCTATGGTCTCCACCCCTCACACACACCACAAGGCTCGTGGGTCACCCTCCCGAGCCACACCTCGAGGCAACCCTTATGTTACCTCGAGTCTATGTCCGGGATCGGACCTTCCAGGGCCAGGTCCTGCACATGCTGCTCATATGCATCTCACTATTCAAAGCAATGCCATTGATGCGTCAACTCGAATACACAAGAGACGACCTCCTCGTCCTCCTATTCAGCACACACAAGCGCACACTATAAGGGGCAGGTCTCCACCTGTTCTCTTACAAACACTTGCTCACAATCCTCGGCCACCTAGGACCAAACCACTTGCTCGAGCCCAGGTTGAACCCCTGGTCACCTGAGATCCTCCTTCGTGGGGCGCACACGCGTCACCATCATAGATAGCCCCTCACCCTCGACTCAGGACTTCTCATGAGTCAACCCTGCCCTTGCCTGCTCCTCCTTCTTCGAGCAAGCATCTTCAGCTTTGGTATTCGAAGACCTTCCCCAAGAGTACCTCGTCATTTTAGTCGTGTCTCTGGAGCCCACAAGAGGGCTCTGGTCAAAGACCTAATTGAAGATCGAGTCCTTCATCCTCCTCAGCCCAAGATGACTCCAGTCCCTGACCCTCATCCTTTGTCGACCCTGATGGAGATGGCTCTCTCTTGTGCAAGAAGAGCTGACCTGCCGCAGTCCCAATCACAGTTTTGGCTCGAGGTCCATCAACGCCTCAGAGCTAAGCGTGATAAAGGTTTGCAAATTCTGACATAGGAAGTGACCAAGGCAGTCAGAGCAAGCATCCCTGACGACCCTCTGAGCCTGAATCCCTTCAACCCTCTTCAGATGACAAAGCTTGAAGAAGAAGGCCATGAGCACTGCACTTTGGTAAGTGTTGTAGAAGATGACCCAACCACTTAGCAGCCACGGTCTCAAGACCGTTGCGAACCGGTCCTCACACGATCGGCATACAAGAGTCGAGTCCAGTCGGGATATGCTGACCCCCTGTTGACCGATCTACCATGCACGACCCGTCAAGTTCTCAAGCCCTCAACTGTAACTAACGTTGATCTCCCTAGAGAAACAATCAGCGTAATGGTTATAAACGAGCCTAGCGACTCACATGAAGAGCGCATGAACAAGTTTGTGGATATGGTACGCGCAATGATGGAAAAGATCGATCGTATAGACGCCACACAGCAATCAGCTAATCATGAGATCAATTCCCATCACTCAGATGGTGCACCTCCAAGGCAGTCCCTTCCCTCTGCCTCACAAGATAATTTTGTCCCTCACCCCATCTCTCAAGCAAACATTGATGCTATGGTGACCCATAGCCTAAAGAACAGACAAGTTCTGGGGATACAGGGTGCAACGAGTTATCAAAGGCCGTACCCTTCGTACATTGAGCAGATCCCGTTTACCTCATATTTCAAGAAAGGGAAGATTCCCCTATTCAATGGAACCACGTCCCCCAACCAGCATATCGCCCACTTCCAGGCAGCATGTCGAGAAACAGTGACTGATGGGAGACTCCTTCTCCATCAGTTTGTTGAAACCCATGACGGTCCAGCGTGTCAATGGTATGCTCGACTTCCCCCCAACTCAGTGCATACGTGGGAGGAAATGGAGAAATTGTTCCATCAACGTTTCTTTGAGGTCGAAAGGGACTTTCAAACCATTGAATGTCTCACCCTGACTCAAGACCTCGATGAGCCAGTGGACCAGTTCATACCACGATGGAGAAATTTGGCCGCTCGCCATCCCAATCTTATGCTTGAGAAGGAAGCAGTTCAAACTTGTGTGCAGAACATGCGACCTAAAATTGCTCTACATGTAGAGGCTTCTAATCCGACTTCCATGTCAGAGCTGATTTCTAAATTAGTCCCCGTAGAAAGCCTATCACGCCACCAGGGCGGGTCACGACAACAGCCTGCAAGCTCTGAGAACAACCGGGGCAATGGTAGCTCTTGGAACAACACCAGGGGCAGCCAACAAAAAGGAGTAATTAGTGCAGCCGTCTCGGCACTGATCCAAAGAAGGCTCCCTCCCAAACTTTGGACTTCTCCAAAAGGGTGAACACAGTAAAGACAACGCCCCATGCAGGCAAGCAACAACAGCTATACAATCGATTACCCCTGTCGGTGCATATTAATCAGGAGGATTATTTCACCAGACATAGGAACAAGGTCTAACCCTTTGAGAAGGAATAGGTCCCTTCACTGTTCCAGTTATTATTGGAATAGAATATGATTGAGCTTCCAGTAGCCTAGTTCCCCGAGCAAGTTGGGCTCGACGCTCAGGCAAATTATTGTGCTTATCATAGAAGAACCAATCACCCCACAGATGACTGCTTCACGCTAAAGGATATTATCGCGGCCTTGATTCAGAAGGGTCGGATAAAACTTGAAGATTTAAAGAAGGCCTTCGAGGCAGCAGAAGCCTCCCATGCAGTCACCGTCCAAGAGGAAGATGAAGCCCCTAATACTCTTCATCCCTTCATTATTATAACGCTTTGGGAAGGCATAATCACACCGAAGCCCGCAAGGCAACCTTGACGCCTTGCTCAGGGGACTGAGGACCGTTGGTGCCCGTATCACCAGATATGGGGCCACTACCTGTGGGAATGCACCAGTTTCCATGATATGTTCGCAAAGAAAATGTGAGAATGTCAGGAGTTTTACAACGCTCCAATAAGTGATCCCCAAGCCACCGCTCCACCGGTGCAAGAGGATCTCTCAACGCAAGACCTTCGTAATAATGACTCACATCCTGTTAAACCCTTAACTTCCCAGTCATGGATAGTCCACCACGGGTGAAGTAGACTCAAGTCTATATGGCGAGAAGCAGTTTCCCAAGCTAGGGTCATTCACAAGCCTAATGAGGTGAATCAAGTACCACCACGTGAAACCAAAAAGAGACCAAGGGCTACTGACCAAAGAAACAAGATGGCTCAACTGCCAGTTGAACAGGAATTTCTTAGGCCCCTTCCCCCACTGCCAACTTTACTGGACTTTATCCCTAGCACGATCCTTCTTCCTTCCCCATCTCATCGAGAGGACCCCTCAACGCCATTTTCCATTCAGAGCACGTCCAATGAGGGGAACGACCTTAAAAGTCCTCCACCTTCTGACTCTTCTCCTTCTTCTTTTTCTACTTCTCATCCTTCCTCTTCTATGTCTCTTGCAAGTACAACCTTGATATGTCTGGACTTCGAGGCTGTCGACAAAGAACTAGAATGATCAAACATAAACAAAACGCAATGGAGGCAGTTGAAAAAGAAGCTAGCCCAGAAAGCATGATTCTGAACTGTTGCTGACGCCCTGGCAGCTCGATCCAAAGCAGAGCCATCCTCTTTAAAGAAGCACGAAAATTCAAAGCCAAAGAAACCTTAGTGGCCCCATGAGCCCGACTTTGAGCAGAGACTGAAAGAATCAAGGGGGCAGAGTTTTTATCAGGAAGCTTGCCACATGGTACAAGTTTATGAAGCACTAGCCAGCGAAGGACAAACACTGCAAGCAGCCGTGCAAATATTGTGTGATTCATACGAGGACACTTCTCGCCCCACCATCACTAAACCTCAGTTTCCATGTAACTTTCAAAACAAGCTCCTGCAACCAGATATGTTTGCCACGTTTGAGGTTGACCTTTCCATCCCTCGATACGAGAAAGGCGTAGAAATCATGACCTATTTTAGGGCCTTAATAGAGGCAGAGATGTCAGGGTCGTGGGTCTCTGCACTTGGGGCTGATGAAAAGACCTCAGAAAAATAATGAGGAAGAGTTGCAAGTGGCCCCAGAAGAATGGGAAGAACACAGTCAAGCTACTGCTGACGAGCTCGAAGAAATAAATCTAGGAGATGAAGCCGACCCTAGGCCTACTTTTATCTTGGCAAATGTGTCTCTAGAAGAGCAGGAAAATGTCACTACTTTCTTGTAAGCAAACCGAGACATTTTTTGTTGTCATTACCATGACATACTTGGATTAGACCCTCAAGTCATCGTACATCGACTGGGCATTGATCCGACTGTCAAACACATCAAACAGAAGTCAAGGAGGTTTAGGCCTGACTTCGAAATGCAAATTGATGCTGAAGTGACCAAACACAAACAAGCAGGCTTCATTCGTGAAGTCAAGTACCCGAAACGGCTAGCAAATGTTGTTCCAGTCAAGAAGAAAAATGGCCAAATCAAGGTTTGCATTGACTTTCGCAAGCCTGTCCCAAGGATGACTTCTCGTTGCCACTCACCGAGATGCCCATCGATTTCACGACTCATTGTCAAATCTTTTCCTTCATGGATGGATACTTCAGGTATAACGAGATACGGATGGCACCGAAAGATGAAGAAGCCACCGCGTTCTTAACTCCAAAAGGGATCTTTTGTTACACAATGATGCCTTCTGGATTAAAGAACGTTGGTGCCACATACCAGAGAGCAATGACGACCATCTTTAAAGACATGATGCATAAAGAAGTGGAGTGTATGTAGATGACCTGGTGGTAAAATTCGAAGAGCAGGATGCTCATTTGAAAGACCTTGAAAGGTATTTGAGCGGCTACATCTTCATCAACTTAAAATGAACCCACTGAAATGCGCTTTTGGGGTGCGTTCGAGAAAGTTCTTGGGGTTCATTGTCAGATATCGAGGGCTTGAAGTTGAGCCAGTCAAGATTAAGGCCATCCAAGAAATACCGTCACCAACCACGTTGCGAGAGTTACGCTCTCTTCAAGGGCAGCTAGCATACATCCACAGGTTCATCTCAAATCTCTCAGGTTGTTGTAAACCCTTTACACACTTGTTAAAGAAGGATACTCCATTAATCTAGGATGAATCATGTCATGCATCTCTTGATGACATTAAACAATATTTACTCAACCCTCCAATACTCTCCACACCAGTGCTGGGAAAGCCTCTCATCCCTTATGTTACCTCTCTGGACGAGTCACTCAAAGCATTATTGGCACAAAACAATGAAGAGGGAAAAGAAACCGCATTATACTACCTCAGCCGCAGGATGCAAGGGACCGAGAAGAATTACCCCCCTATAGAGAAGATGTGTTTGGCCCTAATCTTCGCGGTACAAAAACTCCGCCATTACTTACTTGGTCATTAAGTGAAACTTATATCAAAAGAAGATCCTGTAAAGTTTCTCATGATACGCCCGTGCCTGTCAAGATGTCTTGCTAAGTGGGCATTACTGCTAATGGAATTTGACATCACGTATGTCCCACGAAAGGCCATCAAGGGCCGGGCCTTGGCTAATTTTCTCTCAGCACACCCCGTACCGGCAGAATCTCCATTATCAAGCAACCTCCCTGACGAAGAAGTATTATGTGCTGAGCTTGCTAATCCGTGGGAATTGTACTTTGACAGAGCCTTCCAATAAGACTGAGGAGGCGCCAGAGTGGTATTCCTAACCCCGAAAGGAGGAGTACTGCCACTTTCCTTCTCTCTCGCCGAGGCCGGTTCTCACAACGAGGCAGAATATCAGGCCCTTATAATTGGGTTGGAGATAGCTTTTGATCTAAACTTGGAGTAGCTCAAGATCTATGGAGACTCTGAGTTCATCATTCGTTAGCTCAAAGGGATATATGACGTGAGGAAAGACACCCTCAATCCTTATCATGATACTACAAAATCGTATATGGCCCAGTTTGAGGATGTATCCTTGAGTCACTCCCTAGGAGGCTAAACTCGTAGGCCGATGCACTTGCAAAACTCGCTGCTACATTTCAATTATCCTCATCAAGACCCACACTTGTCTAGGTAGTAGAATGGAGACACATTGAACTAAGAACTGAGGTAGATGCGGATGATGAGAGAAATATCTGCCCTAAGTGCCCTCTTTATCCATTCGGAGCACTTTTATTAGCTAAAGAAGTAATTAAGACTGAATAAGAAAAGGCACAGAGTCAAGGAGCTAAGGTTCGAAACCAAGAACCAGAATTCTTTTACCCAATATGCACGAAAATTTAGCAGGTAGAAGATTAGAGAGAGCCCATCACTAGTTTTCTAAAACATGGCAGGCTCCCGGAAGATCGTGTCGAATGCAACAATACACGTCGAATGTCTACCAAGTATACCCTCCTTGAAGGAGATGCTCTCTTCAAACGGTCATTTGACTGTATTCTTCTTAAATGTGTAGATGTGCAAGAGGTAAATAAAGTATTGGAAGAAGTACACTCAGACTTTTGACGATTACACCAATCTGGTCCTAAGCTCTATGAACGGGTACGCAGGTTGGGGTATTACTAGCTTTCCATGATTGATGATTCCTTAAACTATGCCAAACTGTTTCAGGATGTCAAATACATTCAAGCTTTGTTCATCAACCTCCAGATCCCTTACACCCTGCGGTGGCATCATGGCCCTTCTCACAATGGGGTATGGATATTGTCGAGCTTATTGATCCTCCTTCAGCAATGGGTCATGTCTTTATTCTAAGGACAACAGATTATTTTTCTAAGTGGGCTGAAGCGGTCCCCCTTAAGCAAGTTCTTGGGACATCAATGGTCGACTTCGTTCGACGTCATATTATATACTGGTTTGGGGTCCCTGACCAGATTATCTCGGACAATGGCCCTCAATTTTGAAGTCATCATATTGCTCGCTTGGCCAACCAGTTTGGTTTTGAGTGGAAGTGCTCAACTATGTACCACCTCAGGCAAATGGATTAGCTGAGGCCTTCAATAAGAATCTGTTCAATGTCTTAAGAAAATCGGCATCAAAAACGAAGAAGAATTGGCTCGAGAGGCTTCCCAAAGCACTATGGGCCTATCGCACTGCTATAAGAAATGCTACCGATTCCACTCCTTATTCTTTGGTCTATGGGGTGAAGCAGTTTTACCCCTTGAAATCCAGATCCCTTCATTATGAGTCACTATAAATCAAGGACTAACTGGAGATGAGAGAATCAAACTTTGATATCAAGAGTTGTATGCACTCGATGAAAAGAGGCTAGAGGCTCAACAGAAGCTCGAACTTAGCCAAGGGAGGATGAAGAGGGCTTTTGACAAGTTAGTCAAGGTCCGCTCATTCGCCCGTGGTGATCTAGTTTTAGCCATCAAAAGGCTGATTGTTATGCATGGACATCGTAAAGGGAAGTTTGAACCTAAGTGGGAAGGTCTTTTTATAGTCAAAAAGGTCTCGCCAAAAGGAGCTTACATTTTGGCACATCCTAATGGAGAGGAAGCAATGCCGCCTATCAACGGGCGATACCTAAAGAAGTACTATCCGTGATGCATATTCAAAGAAAAAAAGACTCAATGTAAAGTGAACAAGATAGTCAAAACAAATTCAAACTATTTTTATTGCATTAAAAACAAGTTACAAGATACAAGCCAAAAAGCCCATTATTAGGGAGGTTATAATTCTCTTATAACTGAGGGAAAGAAAAAAGTTGATACTAAAAGTGTTGCTCTAGCATTTGAGGATAAGAGGACAGCATCTGAGGATAAGAGGATAGTTACAAACCAAAACCTGTAGTGTTGCTCTAGCATCTGAGGATAAGAGGATGGTTATAGGCCAAAAGAAATGCCTTCCTAATGAAGAAGAAGCAAACCCACCAAAGAAACGCTCTCCTCATGAAGAAGAAGCAAAACCACTTGGACAAGTTAGCTTCAATTCATCGGACAAGTAAGAGAATGGTTACAGGCCAAAAGAAAAAGCCAACCATTTCCGAGTCACCTTTAATTCATCTGGCGTGTATATCAAACATACAAAGCAAACTTCTCTGACAAGGAATTGGCCTATGATGGAGAGCACACCCTATTCACAGTGGATGCCCTTCCACAGACAACATGGAATTCACAATTGTGCTGGAGGACTTGGCTTCCAACATGCATCATAAGCCAGGCTTTACCATCCGTCACCACCCTTAACCCACCCAAGTTAGTGCCAAGCATAAACATTGCCGCACAAGACTCATCGCCATGCGCAACAGTTCCCACGTGCGACTCATCGCCGCACCCGAGCAACGGCATGCGCATCATGATGCTGACCATGAACTGATAAGCGTCATCTGAGGCCAGTGCCGACTATGTCATCCAAAGGCTAGTGCCGAGTGCATTTTTAACTCCCAGCGTCGGCTTAAGGCTAAGTGTTGGTTGTGCTTTTAATCCCCCAACGCTAGCTGCCTTTCAAGGGCACTAGCTGCCTGTCCTAAGTCAACGCCGGCCGTGTGCTTCACCGCAGCTGTTCACCTCCCGGTGACTTTTTATTTCTACGCGTCTCCTCGATTCCTAAGACCCCTCGTTTTCAAGGCTAAACATGTTTCGCCTCCCCAAGGATTGCACGATTTCTGAACGGAAACCGTCCACATCCTGCAATGGTCCACCTTTTGCGACCGTTTATTTCCCTAACCCTTCGGTTTCCCACCGGAACTCCCCTTCCATTGTCGGAAACCTCTCTAAAACTCCCCCAAGTTGTCGGGAAATCACCTACGTCGGTTGAAAAAACTTCCAAACCTAGCGGAAATGCTTGGGTAGCCCACTGCTGCAACTCACATCTCTCTTTCCTTCGCTGGACCCCTAAAAACTATAGGTGGAGTTTGCCCGTAAAACCCCCTGCGCAGGCCGTGAAGCTCCTGCAACTTCAACTGATCCTTCCCCCTTTCTCTATCGGCATCTCCTTGCCCGTCGGAACTTTCCCTGCTTGCTAGCAAACCTCTTGCTAACCCTTGTCGGAATCCCTCGTTGCCTGAAGCTTTCACCGGGAACCCTCTTCTCACTGTTAAAAATTTTTTATTAAGTCTTTTATTACCTTCGGTGGAAAGTACGAAAATGGGATTTGACCCCCTTTATATAGCCAACACTATTCCCAGATGCCCTCGCAAACTGGGAATCACAGCCGCGTCCTAAGAAGCCAAATGACAAATGAGTCGGATCGGGTTGGGCTTTGACCCAAGGCCCGGGTAAAGTTTCATTGCTGCCTCATCAAATACCATGCAACACAGACCAAGACCGGGTCAGGCTCGAGTCATGGGTCGAATATCAATCCATACCTAGCGTTGGCTAGGCGGTCCAAATTACGTAGCGTCGGCTGCGTTTCAACAACCCTATCGCCGACTATGAGCTCGGCAACTCAGCGCTAGCTATGTTCAAGTGAAAGCACGAGCAATCCTCAGCACCGACTGAGTGGTTAAGAAGCATTATTGGCCGTCTTCAGTGCTGGTTGCAAATTCGAAGACTCATCGCCGGCTGAGCACTCAAAAGAAATAATGGTCGTTGCGCCTACCACCTACTGTGCCTTAAAACAGTTTATTGTTGTGCACCCCAGGCCAAAACCGTGTGTGTCTTATTATTATTATCCCCAGTGAAGTTGCACCTTGACGCTGACCTATTATCCCTAGCAGAGTGGAACCAGGTCGTTCAAACTTATGTCATGACTTCTCATCCCCAGTAGGAGAGTCATACTCATACTACAACTTATTATCCTTAGTGAAGTTAGGGTCATTTTTGCTGCTGCAACCCCCAATGGTTTGCCTCACACTTATTTATTCTGTCCTCAGGGATATAAGAGACCCACATATGTCCCCTTTTTCTCAATGAAGTCAGCTTTCCTATCTGAACCCTTTATCGGTCTTGCCTATCTTATCCTCAGGGAATCATATTGCTGCCCATATACTGATTCCCCATGTAGTCTCACCTACATGACGACCCAAGCTTCGATCCGCAATGCATGACCTTAAACTGCACAGCCACGGTCCGACCTTAAACTGCAAAGTCTCGGGCCATGCTGCATAACCTTAAACTGCACAATCTCGATCCGCGCTGCATGACCTTAACCTGTACAGCCACAGTCTGCGATGCATGACCTTAAACTGTACAGCCACAGTCCATGCTGCATGACTTTAAAACTGCACAACCTCGGTCTAGTTACATGACCCTAAACTGCATGGCCCAAACTATACGACCATAAACTGTAGCAGAGGTCTAGCTGCACGACCCTAAAAACTGCATGGTCCAAGCTATATGACTATAAACCATAGTGCACATCCTAACCGCATGACGTTAAAATGCTTCGCAGTACGGTCCAAACTATATGACCTTAAACTGTAGCAAAGGTCTAGTTGCAAAACCTTAAACTGCATGGTCCTAGTTTTATGACTTTAAAACTGCATAACCATGGTCCAGCTGTATGACCTTAAACCATAGTGCATGTCTTGGCCACATGACGATAAACTGCTTTGCACAGGTCCCAGAGGCATGACCTTAAAACTAGCCCCCACATACGTGCACACACCTTTTTCATCCCTAACCTACCCTCTCTTGTGTGCACACCACCTTTACTACCTCCCTAGTGGGTCCATTCATTTCATCATCTTCCATCATTCCCCAGTGAGTCTCACCCGTGCTCACAAAGACGGTGATCCATCCCGCCTCCCATACTCATCGTAGACTAATGGGTCACCACTTTTTACCTTTCATACTTACATTGTCTATATTTCATGGGTAGCCTCGTGCCAACTCCCCAAAAGTGAGCTAGAACCACTACTACACTCACCCCTTGGCCCCTATAGACTGCTATCAATCTCCGTTACGATCCAGCTGTATGACCTTAAACTGTAGCACACGTCCTGGCCACATGACGTTAAAAGGCTTCACACTGGTCTCGAAGGCATGACCTTAAACACGCCTTCACAAAAAAAGAATGAAATAACGGGCATAGTGTATACCTTAATAAGGGAATGCCTTGAGTAAAAATGACAGACGGGTATGGTCACGAAACCATGAGTACAGAGTTCCATGAATAAAAATCGAGCACGGTGAAAACTTGAAAGGGCATCATGAGTAAAAATGGAACAATAAGGGTGGACATGGCCAAAAGGTCATGGATAAAAGAGCCCCAAATAAAAGGAAGTTGGTGAAAACCATCTCTACGGTGTCGTACCCCAAGTCCAAGAGAAAATTCGCAAAGGACGCTTAAGACTAATAAACAGGTTGATGCAGCGCTCGTCTCAACAAGCGGCTTCAACCCTCACTCAAAAAGAAAAATCCCTGGTGTCATAATACCAAGACCCCAAAAATACAAGCTTCAAGGGAAATATTTCGACATCCTGAGTCAATTTGCAAAAAGGACTTAAAAGATAGAATATTCACAAAGACGACAAGACATGTCTCTTGAGGAAGAACACTATTCCCACGAGGTCACAAACACAATCTGAAAATGTTAAAGACCACTATGAAGGCAAGAAACTGACAAAGCCAAGGAGAACCTACCAGAGACTTCAGTCCGCCTCGCCACAACTCTCACTAGCCAACAGGCCCAGACTTTCATGATCGATTAACAAAATTCCCCCGACTGGACCAGGTAAACGGGGCCCACGAAGGTATCGTAATACTCAAAAGCGAACCTGGTGTAGCAGCAAATGGCGCCAACCAAAGGCTCTTCTGCAAACAATCAAGGAAATCATTCCAACAAATCAAAAGACACCCCAAGAAGGCTAAGTCAGCCATGAATTTTGACATGCTATGTAACAATCTGCACAGCAGTGGGTGGGGGTTATACCCAAAGTTGGTCACCTCGATAAACTAAGGTACCCTCCCCACCAAGGAACAACTGGTGCAGAATAAAGAGGAAGCAGGTCAATAAAGCCTACAAAACAGTGGAAATTTTGACAGTCTCATACTAGCCCCAAAATTGGTCAAGGTTTTCATCAGAACTCCAAAAGGCCACTTGCCAAGTTTCATCACGATCAAACATGTCTAAGGTAGTAAACACAAAGAAACAATTTCAGAAAAATTGGCCTCTAGCACCTTGAAATGGACCACGTAACTAGAACTATATTTTTGGTGCGTCAAAGAGCTATGGGACGACCGTTATTAGATTCAGCACGGTCGAAACCCCAATGGGATAAGTTTTGGCTTAATCGAGCACTCCAGAACAAAGTTATAGGTAAACTACCGAAATGGGGTAAGCTGCATACTATTCCCAGGTGGCCACCATACACTAAAACACCATTAAAGGTGGATGTTATTATAGTCACACGCAGTGACTTTTGGTGCCCATATCTCACTCATTCCATGTCAGATCTCACTCAAATTCAATGAGCATGTTCGTCTCATCGAGACGAGCGTTTTAATATCTGGTATGCCTCATGGCGATGCTCGAGCAGGGAGAAAAACTAGAGAGAAGTTGCTGAACCGTGAAAAAAATTGTAGAAAATTCAGCAGCAACACGCCTCACTCGAGCGACCATATCACGACGCTCGCATACCCGATCGGCACGAAACCAATTGCATTATGTGCGTAAGGTCTGTGGCCATATCTGGTTCGACACCACATACGATGAACGGTTGGATTTCATGCACAAAAGTATCGAAGCTGCTGTAAATTCTGGCAAGCAGATTTCAAGATTTAGACCTAAAACCCAAGGCGACGAAATCTTGGTACGGGCACGAAATCGAGCTACGTTTGTTGCAATGTGATCGTGATGGCATGCTCGGTGTGATTCAATGAATAAACTGAAGAAAAACATCAAGAAATGGGCACACAATCAATCCAAAGTTTTCAAGATTCAAGTAAATTTCAAATTTCATGATCATGGTTTAAAATCATGATTTATGGCTTGAGATTGGTATCATATCGATCGTCATGCCAAGCCTTACAAGAAAACAATCATCTTTCAATCAAACAGGCATCAGAACAACCTGGATCAGCCATGGAAGATCATGCAAGTTCTCGAGCAGCAGTAGGGACTGTTCTGGAATCCCACACATTGTTAGGCAGGGGCAAAACATTTGCACCCATTTTTAGAATTTATTTTAATTTAATTAAATTGTAATTATCTTCAATTCTATGAAGTTTTTAGGCATCTACCCATGTTTGGGCTCAATTCTATATAAACATGCAAAGCCAAATTGTAAAGGACCTTTAGTTCATTTCACAGAAACATCAATAAAGTTCCAATTTCTTCTTAAGCTCGTGGGTACATCTTGGAGAGAGAGAGAGGAGAGAAAAGAAAAGGGATCGATACCCCACAATAAGGTAACTTTCTCTCTCCTCCCCTCTTTCTCTCTTCTCCCCTCTTTCTCTCTTCTCCCCTCTATCTCCATCTCTCTCTTATTCTCATCTCTATCTCTCTTCTTCTTATATCTATCTCCCTTTCTCTCTCTTCATCTCATCTCTATCTCTCTTCTTCTCTTCTCTATCTCTCTTTCTCTCTCTTCTTCTCATCTCTATCTCTCTCTTTTTCTCATCCCTATCTCTCTCTCTTTTCTCTTTGTTTAACACAGCCGGTGATGACTAACGTCGCATGTGTCTCCTCTTTGCTCTCCTTCTAACACAGCCGATGATGACTAGCATCATCTATGTCTCCTCACTGCTCTCCTTCTAACACAGCCGACGATGACTAGCACCGCCTGTGTCTTCTCTTTGCTCTCCTTCTAACACAGCCGGCGATGACTAGCGCCACCTGTCTTCTCTCTGCTCTTCTTCTAAACACAGCCGACGATGACTAGTGATGCATGTGTCTTCTTTTTACTCTTCATTTAAACCTAGCAGGTGATGACTAGCGCCGCCTGTGTCTTCTTTCTCTTCTTTGTCTAACATAGCCGGCGATGCCTAGCACCGCTTGTGTTCGTCTCTCTCATATTTTCCTAACACAGTCGGCAACGCTAAGAACCACCTATGTCTTATCCCTCCTCTTCTTCTAACACAGTCAGCAATGCTCGGTGCTGCCTATGTACTCTCTCTCTTCCTTGTCTCACCCAGTCGGTAGAGGCTTAGCGCCGCCTGTGTTTTCTTGTGCCTCTTCTTCTGTCACGGCCGACAAAGGCCTAGCACCACATGTGTCTCCTCTCTCCTTCCTTCCACCACAGTCAGTGGAAGCACATCGCCACATGTGCCTTTTCCTTCTTTCTCCTCCTCTCACTGTCATCTGTGTTCGTCTTTCCCCCTTCCTTCTCTCTTCTCTCACACCCTTCTTCTCCTTTCTTTCTCTTCCTCTCCTTCCTTCTATTTTCTTCCTCTCCTTCCTTCTATTCTCTTCTTCTCTTATCTTACTTCTTATTCTTTCTTTATTACCTCCATTCTTTATGTTATTATTTCATTTGATTAAGAGGGGTTGGAATTAGCCTTACGTGGTAGTCATGTCGTCTAGCCATAATGTTGTGCCAGAATTAGTGTGTCCGCTTTATTGCCGCGATAGACTAACCATTGTGTCTAGCTAGTTACTATCGGTATTGACGTCTAGTAGTAATTCTGTTGAGCTGGTCTGAGTTACCGAGCCTGTTTTACTGCCATGTTAGGCCAATTACCTACCCGCTTAGTCACTGTGTTGATCTCCCTGCCTGGTCAAATTCTTCTCCCTCCCATCTTTCTTCTCTCCTTATTTTTGAATGAGCACGCTCGTGCACCTTCACCAAAGAGGCAAGGTGAGGTCTATTGACCCACCTGTCTTATAACATTTGTCATATGTGAGTGATTGCAGAAAATAGGAGAATACAGGCCATGGGAGGCGATTCCATACCAGTTTTACAACTGGGGGCTTTTCTTCGTGATCTCAGAGGGTACCCACGCTAGCCAGCCCGAGTAAGTGCCGAACCCACCTTAAATTCCTCTCTCATCGGTTGGTCCACCTGCCCTTGTTCTCGAATGAGGTTCTCGAGAGAGCAACCTCAAAAGTCCCGAGTCTCCCCGAAACTTGAGCCGAGTGCCACCCGATCATCCTGATCCGGAGGGCAAAGTCGAGGCACCTAACCAATCACATATTACTTTCACATAACAGAATCACAGTATCCACTACCAATGGAGGACCCATTGCATAGTGGTCAGAAATCACATATATCAGTTTCACTTAACAGAATCACAGTATCCACTACCAATGGAGGACCCATTGCATAGTGGCCAGAAATCACATATATCAGTTTCACATAACAGAATCACAGTATCCACTGCCAATGGAGGACCCATTGCATAGTGGCCATAAATCACATATATCAATTTCACATAACAGAATCACAGTATCCACTACCAATGGAGGACCCATTGCGTAGTGGCCAGAAATCACATATATCAGTTTCACCATGTATAAGCATGCATAACATTCATTCATTCATACTTTACTCTCTTCAAGAGGTCAGAAACATTCAATATTCGTAGGTCACAATCATGCCATTTCGATGTCTTATAACAGAAAATTTCAATCACCTTGCAAAAGGACTAAGCTATGTTAAAAAACATCGCTGCATGACATGTACATAATTCATATAAAACTTAAAATTAATTATTGTTCTTATCATTCGTGGACATATACAGAATGAGGCATAAAACCCAAATTATGAGGGGAATCTAGCTAAATTCCAAATTCAATTCACTAGCCAAGCATTACTTGATCAATTAAGGGTTGAGTATATCATTCTGAATCTTGCAGAATTCGGCTAATAGTGATATATGTTCACAATTTAAATCATAGCTTTCAACTTTTGAAACATATTTAACGTGGAACTTTTAGTAGACCATCAAAGCCTTCAAATGGCTGTGATTTCAGAGTGATTGGACTCCATTTGATCAACCAAAATTCAGGGAAATACAGACTAAAATTTTGAGTTTCTGTGAGATCTGTCAACAGTGACATACCGGAACATGTTTTGACATAGTTCCTAAGAATTTGGGCAAGATTAAAACTTGAAAATTATATAAGACTCATGCAACTATCAAATGGCTATGTTTTTGTATCATTCGGACATTAATAGGTCAGGCAAAGTCTTAGTGAATCAAAAGCAATATTTTTGAAAATTATCACAATCTGCTAAGAGTGACATACATGCATAAATTGACACATATCTTCCAAACTATTAAAAATCTCAACTGAACGTAAACATTAAGCTCAAAGTAAAGTAAGAGATCTTTCCAATGGGGTCATTTAAGGCAATTATGAGATCATTTGATAGGCTAACAGAGAGTCACAAAAAACTCAATTCTCCCTAGAACTTCATAGTCCAGCCCTAACAAATTTCAAATATTAAAGCATAACTTCTAAACTACACTAGATAACCACATGAAACCAATTATAGCTTAAACTAGACTCACAAGAGCATCACCCGAGAGAACTTCAGAGCCATCAGTAGAATTTCAGTGCTCATTTTCACCATGTAAAAGAAGGCAAACTTTCTGGAAAATGCAGTCATCATTTTTACACATGCTTATGTTGAAACTATGCTCAAATCGATCTTCATTCATGTTCTCATGCTCATGGGTCTGCAAGATAATGATCTTAATTACCTTTGTATTCCAATCGTAATCCCAATTATCCTCCCACAGTCCACTTCACCAGGCTTCTCAAGCTCCCCAATAGTAAGCCAAGGGAGCCTTATCAAATTCCTTCACTTGCCGAAGAGAGAGAGAAAGAATAAGGGAGTATGGGTGCCCATGGCGCGAGGAGAAGGAGGAGGGCTTAAATACTCCTTAGGCGGCGGGTGGAAAGTGGCTAGCCACTCACATGCAGCTAGGCAAGTGGTAAAAACTGGCCATGCACGGCAGCTTTGCACATGGCGTTGGCCTCCCTCGCACGCGGCGCTGAACTCAATCACGTGTGGCGTTACTCCTCCTTCTTCGCGCTGTGTTACGAGCTCACCAAGTTCACGAAGTTTGGGTGGTTATAATCGTCAGGTTCCTTTTAAACCATAATGTTGACCGTTTCTCCAGGGTCAGCCTTAGGTACGATTGAAGGTTTCTGAGCTTGGCGGGTCGTGCACGGCAGATCAGTCAGCAAGGGCTCAGCATGCCCCCACTGAACTCAAGTCTTGTACGCCAACTACGTGAGGACCGGTTCTCGATGGTCATGGGATCGTGGCTACTGGGTGGTCGGGTCATCTTCTATGACACTAACCACTGTGTAGGACTCTCGCACCTCCTCTTTGAGCTTTATGATTCAAATAGGGTAGAAAGGATTCTCAGCAAGGAGATACTTTGAGCTGGGTGCCCCGACTTTTCTGGTTGGCTCCTTAGCTATGATCTGCAGCCCTATGTCTTGCCTAAGCTTGAGACTGCGATAGACCTCTTTGGCCCGCCTTCTTAGAGCATGAGAGGGTCGTGTCCATAAGATGGGGTAGCGAATGTGGACCATGGACAGGGGCCAGCTTGGGCTGCTACCTTGGGAGTTGTAGAACTTCGTCAATCATCAGGCCTTTTCCTCAAGCTCCTTTGTGGGCTCCAAAGGCATAGTCGACCTGATGAGGCTGACTGAGAATGGTACTCTTAGGGAAAACCTTCGAGTATCAGGTCTTGAGGTATCCGCCGGGGAGGAGCAAGGGTGAAGAAAGAGGGGATTGGCTTCCGACGATGTCTGAGTCGAGAGGAAGAAGCGGTCTGTGAAGATGGCGCGTGTGCGCTTCTAAAAGTAGCATTTCGGGTGACTTGGGGGTCGACTCGGGCTCGAACAAGTGGTCCGACCTTAGGAGGTCGAGAACCGTGAGCATGTGTTTACAAGGGAACAGATGAGGGCCTGCCCCTCATAGGGTGCGCTAGTGTGTGCTGAGAGGAAGGACGAGGGGATTGTCTTTAGTGCACTCAAATCTGTGCGGCAACGGCACTGCCCCGAATGGTGGGATGCAGATGCATGCACACAGGTTTCGGCCCAAGGAGGCCTAATCCTGGATGCGTACTTAAAGTAACACGAAGGTTGCCCCGAGGTGTGGCTCGAGTGGATGACCCATGAGCCTTAAGGTGTGTGCGTGAGGTGGAGGCCCCAGGGTCTCCTCCTCAATGTGTTGAGTCTCTAGATATAAAGACCCAAGGTGGTGGAGGAATGTAGGGGTTGGCCTTGTGGCAACCCACAAGAGCAATGGAAACTTCCTTGACTTCTGCAGAAATGGACTCGGCAGCCTTTCAATGTAACTCGACAATATGACCGACAAGTGACTTGTCGGTGACAGGGTGTGCGTTGTGAGTGGTAGCAGACGTGCTACCAATGCAAAGTGCTTTCGTGGAGGTTCCACCAGAGCTAGAAGATGGGGAGTTAGGGACCTTTAAGTCCCTCCTCACACCTATCCAGGTTAAGACCTAGGAGCTAGACACTGGGTCTTTGCTCAGAAGGAACGTTGGGAACGAAGTTCGAAGAACTTGATCCCGGGGGAAGCTCGCAAATGCTGGGATAAGAAAATCCCCAATCCGTATAAATGGGTTAAGAAACCCTGAAGCCATGTGAATGCAATACAGAAAACAAAAGGAGAGACTAGCCAAACAAAGACGATCTGACAAAGGGGTAGTAAGTCCCCAATGGAGTCTCCAAGCTGGTTACATGCCTCGATCTCACCCTTCGGGTCGGGTTGACGTGGTGGCACGTGTCTCGGGTTTCAGGGGAACCCGAAACTTGAGACCGCTCTCTCGAGAACCTTGATAGAAAACAAGGGCAGATATATCAAGTGATGAGAGAGAAATTTAATGTGAGGCGGGACACACTTCACCTAGGTCCGTGACTCACTCGGGCTGGCTCACATGGGTGCCCTCTTAGAATACGACGGAAAGCCCCCCAGTCCTTCAACTGGTTTCGAAATCGCCTCACTTGACCTGTACTCTCTTGTTTCTACAATTACACCCACATTGTTAATTTACAAGAAAAGTGGGCTAAGGAACCCCACCTTGTCTTTAGGCGAATGCACACAAGCATACACATCCAAGGGTAGAAGAAAAGGATAAGAGAATAGATATTGGGGTGACGAAAAGAGAAGAAAGAGATAGAATAGAGGAGAGAGAAGAGAATAATTTGACCAAGTGGCTAGACTGATATAGTGGCTAGACCAGTAAGTGATTGACCTGGCATGGTAGCAAGATGGGCACGGTAACTCCAACTGGCACAGCAGCAATACTACTCGAGGACAGAACAAACACCGACCAGTCCAGCACGATAGCTAGCTTGACATGACACCAAGACGGGCACTGTACCTCAGACCGACACGGTGGCAATACTGCTCGACGACAAGACTACCATGGCAGTGCTAGACTTAACCTCCCTTGGTCAAACGAGAGGAAAAGAAAGAAGGACAAAAGAAAAGAGAAAATAAAGAGAGATAAGAGAGAAGAAAGAAAGAGAAAGAAGAGGAAAAAGAAGAAGAGAAGAGAGAGATAAAAAAAGATGAGCGAATAAGAGAAAAGACATAAGAGAGAGAAGGAGACAAGAAGAAGGAAATAGAAGAGAGAAGAAGATGAAAGAAAGAAAAGAGAGGAAGAAGAAAGAGAAAGAGAAGTAAGACGAGAGAGAAAGAAGGGAGAAGAGAGAAGAGATGAGAGAGAAAGAAAAGATGAGGGAGAAGAAACATGGACGGCGATGGGTTTCCACAGTCCATGACAAAGGAGAGAGAAAGAAGAGAAATATGAACAGCGATGGGGTTCTGCCATCCATGATTGACGAGAGAGAAGAAGAGAAACATGGATGGCGATGGTGTTCTGCCGTCCATGACTAAGGAGAGAGAAGAAACAAGGAAAGCATGGAAGAAGATGGGTCCCGCTGCTCATGACTGAGGAGAGAGAAGAAGCAAGGAAAGCATAGGCAGTGATGGGTCCCACCGCTCATGACTGAGGAGAAAGAAGAAGCAAGGAAAGCATGGATGGCGATGTGTCCCGTCATCCATGATAGAGAAGAAAGAAAGGAAAGGAAACACGAACGGCGATGAGGTTCCGACGTCCATGACAAGGGAGAGGGAGAAGAAGAGAACATGGACGGTGATGATGTTCTGCCGTCTATGAGAGATAAAAGAAGAAAACGTAGACACTGATGAGGCTCCACTATCCATGACAGGAGAGAGAGAAGAATAGAACATGGATGGCGATGAGATTTCGTTGTCCATGACAGGAGAGAGAGAAGAATAAAACATGGATGGTGATGAGGTTTTGCCATCCACGATAGGAGAGAGAAGAAGAGAACATGGACAACGATGAGGTTCCACCGTTCATAGTAGGAGAGAAAGAAGAAGAAAACCTAGGTGACGATGAGGCTTCGCCATCTATGATAGGAGAGAGAGAGAGAGAGAGAGAGAAGAGGAAGTCACATGCGGCGATAGGCATCGCCGTGCGTGTAAGAAGGGACTCGGACATGACCCGGCCCTCCACTTCGAGAAAAAGGCCCAGTTCACTGTCCTTGTCAGAGTTTAAACAAAAGAAATGTCATGCATGGCGATGAGCATCGTCGTGTGTGACATGAGGGAAGAGAAACTTAGACAGAGGCTCGACCCGCCACTCAGGTTAAGACCCGGCTCACTGTGCATGTTCCAGGAGAAAGAGATCATCATGCGCAGTGATAGGCACCACCATGCATAATTGGAGCAGAGAGAGAGAAAAGAACAGGAAGAAAGAAAGAAGTGAGAGGTTAAGAAAGAGAGGAAAGAGAAAGGAAGAAAAGAAGAGAGAGAAAGAAAGGGAAGAAAGAAGATTAGGAAAGAGGAAAGAAAAAGTAGGAAAGAAAGGGGGATGAGTAAGGAAAGGAAGCAGAGAAAAAGAAGAAGGGGATCAATGACATGCACGGTGAAGGCCCGATGCCGTGCATGTTAAGTGAAGGGAGAGAAAGAAAGAGGAAGAGAGAAAAAGACAGAGAAGAAGCGGAGGAGGTAGATTGAGAGAGATGAGAGGAGAGAGAAAGAGAGAGATGAGAGGAAGAGAGAGAAAGTTACCTTACCGAAGGGTATTAAACTTTTTCTTCTCTCTCCTCTCTCTCTCTCTCTAAGACGTGCCTACAATCTTAATGCAAAAACTCTCTCAAATTTTATTCATGAAATTGAAGACTGAGGGGATTTACAATTAGGTTTAACACGTATTTATAGAATTGGGCCCAAAACATGAGTAGATGCTCAAAATCTACCCTAATTGATGATAATTGTAATTTATTTTAATTAAATAAAAATCTAAAATTGGATACAAAATGATGGTTTTGCCCCTGTCCAACAATATACGAAATTTCAAAACAGTTTCTGCTGCTGCCCTAGAACATGTGTGATCTTCCATGGATGATTCGGGGTTGCTCCAACGCTTGTTTGGCCGAAAGATGATTATTTTCTCGTTGAGCTCAGCATGATGATCGATTTGATTCCAATTTCGAGCCACAGATTACGTTTTTAGGCCACAATCACGCAACTTGAAATTTGCATGAATCTTGGAAACTTCAGATCGATAGTTCATTTCTTTATGTTTCTTCATGATTTCTTCGTTGGATTATGCTGAGCATGCAGTCACAATTGCGTTGCAACAAACACAACTCAATTTCATGCCTAAATGAAGATTTCGCCATCTTGGGTTTTTGGCCGGATCTTGAAATTCGGCAGCCACAACAACTTCAATGCCTTCATGTGCGAAATCTGACCGTTCATCATATGCGAGGTTTGAACCAAATGTAGCCCTGAACCTTATGCACACAATACAATTAGTTTCACATCAATCTGATGCACGAGAGACTTGATATGGCCGCTCGAGTGAGATGTGTCGCTGCTGTTTTTCCTGCAATTGTCTTCACGAATTGTTAATTTCTCTCTAGTTTTTCTCCCTGCTCAGATGTCGTCACGGAGCCTGCCACATATCAAAACACTCGTCTTGATGAGATGAACACACTAACAAAATTTGAGCATGATACGACTAAAAACAAGTGAGATACGAGTCTTCAAAGTTGCTGCTAGTAACTGTGCAGTCCGATCTCCTTTAATAGAGATTGGTGCAGGGAGGCCGCACGGGAATAGCATGTAGCTTACCCCTTTTTAATGCTTCACCCGAAACTTTGTCTTGGAACATCCATTTAAGCCGAAACTTGACCCTTGGGGGTTTTCGATCGTACCAGATCCAATGGTGGTTGTCCCATAGCTGTTTGATGTACCAAAAATAGAGTTCTAGTTACAAGGTCTGTTTCAGGGTGCTAGAAGCTGCTTTTTTTGAAATTGTTTCTTTGTATGCACTACCTTAGACGTGTCAGATTGCGACGAAACTTGGCAGGTGGCCTTTTAGAGTGCTTAGGAAGATTCGAACTCGTTTTGGGGCAATTTTGAGATTGTCAAAAATTACACTATATATCAGGGCTTTATTTACCGACTTCTCCTTTATTCCGCATCAGGGACCCAAGGTGCTGAAAAATGTCTTCAAACAATAAGGTGTCAACCTTATACTGTATGAGTAAGGTGCACTTAAAAAACCCACTAAAAAAGTTTCTTCCTATATTGAAAAACCCTCAAATCGCTCATCTTGACCTCGAGATTCATAGACATGAAAAAATTTCTAGTCCTAAAAATAGTTCTTTTTCTAACACATTATTTGGAATGTCCATTTTCAAGGTTTATAAATTTGTTTGATCGTCACCATTTATGAAACTTTAAATTTCATAATTAGGGGCAACAATAAATTTGCATAGCATCGCAAGGCTTGAAAGTGCCAAAACTGCATTTTTGGCATAGTTTTGAGGTGCACCTTACTTCAAAATAGTATAAGGTTGACACCTTATACAAACCTCACGCAAATATATAACTTTTATATGCTATATATAACCTTAAAAAAAGATATCGAAATATTTATTATATATTAAGTGAGATGAATACCCTTGTTATTCTCGCACCATGTGTCCTCTTCTTTCTCAATTTTATCCTACTAATTATTAGTTGTGTCTTATTTTGCCCCTCTACTTGACCTTTCTCTCTCTTCCTCCATACCCTCATGCACCTCCTATCACTCTCTCTTTTACAACTTCTTTCCTAATAATCTCTTCTCTTAAAAAATTGGTATGTGTATATTCTACTTCACGTTTCTCTTTCTTCTCTCTCTCCTCCTCTATACTCTCATACACCTCTCTCTTTTTCATAGCTTCTTTCCTAATACTCTTTTCTCCAAATATATTAGTATATGTATTCTTTTTTAATACTCTCTTCTCTAAATATATTAGTATATGTATTCTTTTTTAATACTCTCTTCACCAAAAACAACTCATCTTCTCCCAAAAATTATTGGGAAAATTATAAATACCCTTAAAATCAACTTTCTAGATATCTTACCCCCTAATACTTTTAGTATCACACCCTACACCCCGACAAAGTTTTTTCTTATAGTTACCCCCAACAAAAAAAATCAACTAATTTAGGACTGAAGTACCCTTACACTCTCTTCTCCTATATTTGGAATTTACGTGTTATTAGGCATCTCCTCTCTCCCTCTATGCCCAAACTCCTCTCTCGAAAATAACCCATTTCATTCTCTCCCTTATGCCCAAACTCTCTCTCTCTACAGAAAAACTCGTCGAAAAACTCATAACCCTACAGTTACCTCACCAGTAAAACATCATTCCCATTTCGCTACTACCTCACCGATAAAACTCATCGAAAAACTCAAAACCCTACGGCTCACCAACTCAGTAATCATTGCTAATATGAAATTCCAATCGCCCTATCAACCCCAAAATCGTCAGTAAACTCTGACTTCCATGTTGGGTGAGTGTGGTCATTAAGGGCCTTATGAATACTTATAATAAAATATTTTGATATAGTGGAACATGAACTCAATGGGAGTTTGTTCCCTTGTGGACTATATATACTAGGCAAATAATATTTGTTGATACTGGACTGAGCTTGACGAGCTAGGCCAGTCGGTTGGGAAAAAGCTATATTACTTGAGCATAGAAAACTATTTGATAAGGGTTCTAATAGGTCATCCCTTGATTAGGTCGGAGTATGTCCGGATAAGTGAGCCAAGGGATTGTGTGACCCTTGTGAGTGATGGTGGCCTTCAGAGAAGAGGGCCAAAGCCTCATCCATATACCATCACACAACATGCATAATAATAGCCGTTTCGAAAAAACGAATCGCCTTTTAGGGTGAAGCTTATGCGTGTGCTAGAGATACCCCTATGCACCATAGGAGTTGTGGTTGCATCAAGTCTAGGTGACCTTGGAATATCTTTAGTGGAGAACATGTAATCAACAAACTGAGATTACAACCCCTTGGCTCATCAGCCAGACTTTGGTGTCCCACTAATAAGCCCCTACATGGATTGTGGGTCACGGGAAACACTGAGTCGGTTTAATAAAGCAAGTATGGTTTGTAGTCCACAGTTGAAGGTGGAATGCCCTAATATTTATTGATTTAATTCCTAGACCATATGGATCATTTGCCCATCTAATGAATTTAATTATGCTTGTTTTATGGTATATATTATTTTAGAATTATTATTTGAATTTTTATAATCTCTGGATATTTTATTTGTCAAATTTGGATTTATTAAACCATAGATATTGATTTTATGGTGATTTAAATATTCAAATAAATTTTGAAATTTATTTTATTGAATTTTAAAATATTTAAAAATTATATGGGGGTCCATTGTGCACATGGCCCCACCAGGGTTTAGTTAGTGGGGCCATGAGATCGCCTCATGGGTGGCACACCCCACCCTTTTGAAAGCTTGCTAAATTCCTTTGTTTTGTGATAAAGCAACCTTTTGATATGATGAGTAAGTTGCTATGTGTTTTAGAAAGAAATTAACTTTAGGAAGCTTCGAATGGATTTTTGGAAAGTATGATAAGGTTTGTGCATTATTTTGGAATGCACAATATTTAGAATTATTTTATTTAATTTCTATTAATAGGAAAATGGCTTAGGAAATGGGGAAAAGGGTTCTAGCACCTTCCATAATGTTAATGATCATCTATGGAATGGAGGGCTCAAATCGCTCACCACACAAGTCACCCAAGATCAATGGTTCATGTTCAATCTCACAAAAAGATGCAACCCATGAAAAACCTTAAAAAACCATAATCCTATTCTTACTCTATAAATAGAGGAAATTTATAAATAGAGGAAATCCTATTCTTCTCTCTCTGTAAATATTTCTCTCTTTGTAGCAATAGGGGGCACACCTCAACTCTATCTCTCTCGCTCTAACCTATATCCTAAGGGGCATGCGCCACCTCTTGAGCTCTATCTCTCTCTCTCTTTCTCTCTCTAGGTTGAACAAAGGGGCACGCCCTACCTAGAAGGAGTTCTATCTCTCTCTCTCATCTTGCTTTGAACCTAAGGATTGGTTAGTCTTAAAAAAAGGATATCTTAAACTAGGTCTTGAGGATCTGAACCTAAGTCTAAGGATTTGTGATCAAGAGGAGTTCATAGTTCCATTGAATGACTAGGCCTAAACTTGCTTTCAAGGATGAGATTGAAGGTTGATCATTGATCCCAGATGGTGGTAACTCAACGTGGTGTCTTTATATTCCCAAACATATTAAGTAGTGGTTATTTTTTTTTGTTTAAATAAAATTGATTTAGTGGCATCGAGGTTTTAAAATCTTGGATTTGTGGGTTTTATTTCTTTGAAGCAAAGAGTTATTGTAATAATAATTGTAAGTTATCTTTGTCAAAAGAAAAATGGGTGAAAATAAAAAAAAAACAAAAAAAAACAAAAAATAAAATAAATAAATATATATATATAT